>MVGT01002089.1:38298-102808 GCA_002174775.1 Macleaya cordata
TGTTATCTTACTTGTTTTGTATATATTTTCTTAAGATATGTATATAAGACAAACACACTTATGTATATTATATCACTTAACTCAGGTTATCTATGTATATTATTATGCGAGGCATCAGTTTAGAATTGTGGTTTGAATCCAGCCTAGTGGATGACTAGGTATTTTTATTTCGATGAAGTAAGGTAGACTAGTCTTGATGAGATGATATGACTATCGTGGATGATTGGAATGACTTAGAAATATTATTTGAGGATAAATCATCTCTTCTACAGGTTTATGACAGGTTGAGAACCCTGAAATTACAGGGGAGACTCTGACGAATTTTTCATTCACCCTAGTCATATTTTGAGGTGATTAATGATATGGATAGCTATATTAGTTTAACTCTGATTAGGTTTGTAAACCTTTGTTTAGGTTTGTTTAGTACTAATTAGTCACCTCGTGTAGTAAGCCTAACGCCTCGAGATACGACTCAATTTCTTAGAGATTTTGGGTTTCGAATTGGGGTGTTACAGACATGGTATCAGAGCGTTAGTATTAGATCCGAATTGGAAAGTAAAAGACGTTAATATAAAATTTATAAAGATTAAAAGACATATTATTATTATTTTCTTGATTTTCTCTGTGTATATGATTATTTGTCTATATTTTATTTTGAAGATGTGTTTTTTTTTAAGGTAGATTATGGAGATGTTAGGAGAAGGTACTTCAAGTCGAAGTTCGGAGGATGATAAAATGGACAGAATGATGGCAATGATTAAACAGGTGGCAAAAAGTCAATCAGAAATGAGGACCCAGGTTATTGATATCTCAGATAGGCAAGCACAACTTGAGGCATTACCGCAGTCATCACAACAAGTTGAATCTCCAATCCAAAATCCAGTACAGCCATAGATTCCACTTGTTATTCAGAGAGAAGAAGTAATAGTTGAACCTATAAACCATCAAGTTGGGAAGTTATTGGCAGAGTTTAACAAATTGCGTCCAACATCATTCAGAGGATCTTCTGATCCAAATGTTGCAGAAAATTAGCTACTTGATATGAATTCTATGTTAGAACCAATGGAGTGCAATACTTTTCAGCGTGTGATGTTAGTAACTTTTATGCTTCGAGGTGCAGCCAAGATATGGTGGAGGTCAGTGAAAGATGTTCAAATTGAGCCACTTGATTGGGTAAGATTTCAGGAGCTATTTCTAGAAAAGTACACTGAGAGTGCTCGAGACAGAAAGCATCAAGAATTTATGAATCTAGTTCAAGGGAATCTTACTGTGAGTGAGTATGAAGAGAGGTTTATAGCTTTATCTCGATATGGTCCAGAACAAATCTCCACAGATGTGACCAAAGCCAAGAAGTTTATTCGAGGCCTTAAAACATTTATCAGGGGAAGGTTGGCTCCATTCCAGATCCGTTCATATGTTGAGGCAGTTAGTAAAGCTTTGAGTATTGAAAGAGAAGATGAGGATATACAAGCGACTAGAGGACAGGTGGGGAGGACTAGACAACTTCCTCAGCAATTCTAGGTAAGACAGGATCCTAATAAGAGACAGGTAGTCCCAACTTCTTCTGGATATCTGAGTTACAGACCAGTTAGACAGCAATGGCAAGCGGTGCGACCAGTAATTTCGCAACCAGGTCAACAGGCTATTAGACCACCTACATTTGCACAGAATAATCAGTTTGTACCGAGAGGAGTACAACCACCGCCTGTAAGACCTCAGGGACAGGTAGTTAGACCACAGGGATAAATAATTTGACTGCAACAAGTACAACAACCAGGGCAAGCAAATTCAAGTCAGATCAAGTGTTTTAACTGTAATAAGATGGGTCACATGAAGAGGCAATGCCCAAAACTACCAAGACAGATGGGATTTTCAGCACCACAGACACAAGGGACGCTTTACACTATTGTTACAGAAGATACACCTATGGAAGAAATGCCATGGGAGGATGCTTTGCTTTATGCCATAACACAGGAAGATGCATCTACTTCTGATCAAGTAGTGGAAGGTACAATTTCCTTATTTTGTCATTCAGTTCATGTTTTAATTGATTCTGGATCTACACATTCTTTTATCGATACACGCATGGTAGAAATACTTAGATCGATAATGACAAAGACCGGAAAGAAATTATCATTATATACACCATTGGGAGGTAAGACCATACCTTTTAGAGTTTGTCAATCGTGCATAGTGAATGTTGATAACCAAAAGATGAAGGCAAATTTGGTAGTATTAGATCTAAAAGATTTTGATATCATTCTTGGTATGGATTGGTTAGCTGCGTATCACGCTCATGTGGATTATTTTGCGAAAACAGTCACATTTCAAATACCAAGAAAACCGACATTGACTTTTACTGGTTTTAAGAAACTGGTAACTCAATCAAGGAAGATGAAGAAAGAAGGTAGTGAAGATGAAATTGGGTTGTTAGCTAATATTAAAGAAGATGAACGACCAACATTATCTCTTGATACAATTCCAATTGTTAAAGAGTTTGAGGATGTATTTCCAGAAGTATTACCAGGGTTACCTCCAAAGAGAGAGATAGATTTTTCTATCGATCTTTTGCCAGGTACTTCTCCTATCTCAATGAGATTTTATCGAATGGCTCCATTAGAAACAAAGGAGTTGAAGTCTCAAATAGATGAATTGAAAGAATTGGGATTCATTCGACAAAGTTTTTCACCGTGGGGAGCTCCAGTTTTATTTGTTAAGAAGAAGGATGGATCATTCAGGTTGTGTATTGATTATCGACAGTTAAATAAGGTGACTATCAAGAACAAATACCCTCTTCCAAGGATTGATGATTTATTTGATCAATTAAGAGGAGCTAATTATTTTTCAAAGATAGACCTTAGATCTGGATATCATCAGTTGAGGATAAGAGAGGAAGACATTGAAAAGACAGCTTTTCGAACATGTTTGGGACATTTTGAATATCTAGTGATGCCATTTGGTTTGACAAATGCTCCAGCTGCATTTATGGATTTGATGCATAGAATATTCTGGAAGTATCTAGATCAATTTGTCATAGTGTTCATTGATGATATTCTGATTTACTCTAAGACTCAAGATGATCATGAAGAACATTTGAGAATTGTTCTCCAAACTTTACGTGATCATAAACTTTATGGTAAATTCAGCAAATGTGAATTTTGGTTGAGTGAAGTAAAATTTCTTGGGCATGTTGTGTCAAGGAATGGAATTTCTGTAGACCCTTCTAAAGTGGAGACTGTTCTAAATTGGCAGCGCCCTATATCAGTGACTGAAATACGGAGTTTCTTAGGACTTGCAGGTTATTATCGTCGATTTGTCCAAGGATTTTCAAGTATCTCATCGTCGCTGACAAGGTTAACTCAGAAAGGTGTTAAATTTGTGTGGTCTGATCAATGTGAATCTGCTTTTCAGGAGTTGAAGACTCGCCTAACTACAGCACCTGTGTTAATAGTACCAACACCTGGAGAAGAGTATGTTATTTATACTGATGCATCTCGAATAGGACTTGGGTGTGTTTTAATGCAGAATGGTCATGTTATTGCTTATGCATCAAGACAGTTAAAGAATCACGAGAAGAATTATCCAACACATGATCTGGAATTAGCTGCAATTGTTTTTGCTTTGAAGATATGGAGACATTATTTGTATGGGGAGAAATTTGAACTTTACTCAGATCACAAAAGTCTCAAATATTTATTCTCTCAGAAGGAACTTAACATGAGACAGAGACGTTGGATGGAGTACCTAAATGATTACGACTTCACACTACATTATCACCCAGGTAAAGCAAATGTGGTTGCGGATGCACTTAGTCGTAAGAAAGAAGGTATTCTTGCTCATATGATGGTAAAAGAATGGTTGTTGTTAGATGCAGCTACATCATATACTCTGAGTCCAATGAATAAAGACGGGTACAATGGTTATATGGCCCAGATGCAACTTCAGCCTACTTTAATACAGAAAATTATTAAAGCACAAGCTGAAAGCAGGGAACTTGCTAAGTACAAAGAAAAGGCTGCAGATACTGATAACGCTGACTGGGAGTTACATGCAGATAATAGTCTTCGGTTTAGGAATCGACTTTGGATACCTAGAGATGCACAATTGAGGAAAGAAATTTTAGATGAAGCTCATCGATCTCATTATACTATTCATCCTGGTAGCACTAAAATGCATAAGGATCTTCGCAGAAACTTTTGGTGGCCAGGAATGAAAAAGCATGTAGCTCAATGTGTGAAGAAATGTTTGACTTGTCAACAAGTAAAGGCTGAACATCGGAAGCCACCTGGTCTTCTTCAACCTTTACCAGTTCCAGGATGGAAGTGGGAACATGTAACAATGGATTTTGTTTCTGGTTTACCAAGAACTAGCGAAGGTATGGATTCGGTGTGGGTCATTGTGGATAGATTGACAAAAATTGCTCATTTCATACCAGTCAAAATTTCTTATTCTGTTGAAAAGTTAGTACGGTTATATATTTCAGAGATAGTGAGACTACATGGTGTGCCATTGACTATAGTATCTGATAGAGGTACCCAATTTACATCTGAATTTTAGAAAAGCTTACATAAAGCCTATGGGACTAATCTTAATCTCAGCTCAGCTTTTCATCCACAGACAGATGGACAGTCGGGACGAGTAATTCAGATATTAGAAGATATGTTGAGAGCTTGTATCTGCTTGATTTTCAAGGTAGTTAGAAAAGACACTTACCTCTAGCCGAATTTGCATACAATAATAGCTATCAAGCAAGCATCGGAATGGCACCATTTGAAGCTTTGTATGGAAGACCTTGTAGATCACCAATTTGTTGGACAAAAGTTGGAGATAATCTTTTAACTAGACCAGAAATAGTTGCAAAAACTACAGAAAATATTAGAATTATTCGTGAAAGATTACGGGCTACACAAAGTAGGCAGAAAAGCTATGCAGATCATCGTCGACGACCACTTCAATTTAAAGTGGGAGAATTTGTGTTTCTTAGAGTATCTCCAAAGAAAGGCATTTCTAGATTCGGGTTGAAAGGAAAACTTGCACCAAGGTTTATTGAACCATTTCAGATTATAGAAAAGATTGGATTGGTAGCATATAAACTTGAATTGCATGCACATCTAGGGCAAATTTATGATGTATTTCATGTATCTATGCTACGCAAGTATGAACCAGATCCCTCTCATGTACTTGATTGGCAATCTTTGCAAGTGGACGAAGATGTTTCCGACGAAGAAGGACCTATGCGAATTTTAGATCGAAGGGTGAAGATACTGCGAAATAAAGTCATTCCTTTAGTTAAAGTCTTATGGCAACATTATAATACAGAAGAAGCAACGTGGGAGAAGGAATCTGATATGCTAGCTCAATACCCAGATCTCTTCAATTGAGGTACATTTTTAATTTCGAGGAATAAATTCTTATAAGGACGGGAGAAATGTAACGACCCAAAATACTTTTGTTGACTTTGGTGAGTCAAGTTGAGTCGAGCCCAACGTTACAATCATGGAACCTATTAGGTGTTTAAATAATTAAGTCTAGGATTAAATAATGAGTTTTTTTTCGGAGCATAATTTGAAGAATTGAACCGTACAAATGGGTAGATCTCAAAAAGTTATTAAATTTCGGCTACTCACGCGCAAAAATCGAACACTAAATGATCCAAACCAAGGCCCGGAACACGATTTGGATTGGTACCGAAGGTACCCGCGATTTTGACGCAATTTTAACCACAATTTTGACAATTGTGCCTTAATTAGATGTGTATTCACGGGCAATAGTTGTCTGTGATGTATTAAATAATATTTTTTATAGTTTATACCCTGTGTGTACCTATCTATACCGTATGCTTTTACAACAAAAAATTCCCTTTAAATCTATCTCTTTATAAGGTGGATTGAATTTTTTTTTACTTCCACCGTTTTTTTTTAGACTTTAAGAGAGAGAGAACTCTCTTTTACATGAGAGTTAAGAGGCAGAGAGACGGTGAGAGAGAAAGAGAGAGAGAGAGAAAGAGAGAGGAAGAAGAAGATGATGATGTTGATGATAGTCCGATGGAGATCGTAGGGACCACATAATTTGTGGATTGAGGTATAAATTTGAAACCCTAGCTTTTTATTTTGTTTTTAATTAGATATTTTATGTTGTTAACCTTAGTTTTCAATTTTAGGGTTGATTTTGTTAATAGTTTAAGGTTTGATTCGACCTTTCAAACCCTTAATTAATGAAATTGATAATTGGGAAGATTGATTTTGACCTAAATTTACTGTTTTGGGTTAGATTATAGATTCGGAGGTCTAAATTAATTGAAGAGGATATTTAGAGCATATTGGGTTGTAGTCCTAAAGCCCTTATTTAATTTGATGAGGACCTGGACCCTTGTAGTGACTGTTTAGGTCAGAATTTAGATTCCTAGGCTATTCTATATAGAATTAATATGAATTAAATTGAGTTTTGAAAGTAAATTAAATGTGTTGTTTACAGTGGGAAGTGTGTACTAATACCAGTACACTAATTGGAAGAAATTAGTGCGGTAAAGAGAGCCTTGCGGGATTTGAGGTAGGAACTTATAAATACTCTCTTATAGCCATTAAAGTACTTTCAATGCTTTTGACAGGGTTTAGATTTATAAATCAAATGTAATTATTTTGCAAAGCATGCATGATTTATTTGTGATGTCCTATTGATGTGAAAATGATTCTCCCAAAGTATAGTTTTACATAGTAATGTAAAACAATATTAGTTATCTTTAAAATAACTAGATTCTAATAATTATGTATATGGATGAGTTATATACATATATAAGTATATTAATGATTCTTTTCTTACTTATAGTTAAATAAACTATAATTTCAAAAGAATCGAGATTTAATCGTTATCGAGCTTTGGGGATGGGTATATTTCCAAAACCAAATGGATTTTTGGGGTTCTTATAATATATATATTTAACTTCCTTCCATCTGTTGAAAGAAGTAGTTGTTTTGAGATGATGTAAGGGATAGAGGTTCCCAGTTGTTGGGTATGTGTTGGTGATTCCCTAGGTACGGGCTTTCCCCCAGAATATATACTATATATGTTATGCTGGGCTTTCCCCCGGCTAGGATTATTACCGGCTTTCCCCGGATTATATTACGGGCTTTCCCCCGATTACCCGGCTTTCCCCGGATTATATTACCGGCTTTCCCCGGAATAATATTAGTTGGGAGATCACAACATGTACATGGTTGTTAGTTTTTGTAGGAAAAAGGTATTTTCTACTACTAAAACTTATACTATTATAATATATATTTTTAGGTAATCCGAAAATGGATTTGTAATGCCTACACGAGCAAATCATTGAAGTTTTCCTAAAAACAATGGTTTGTTCCGTATTTTCATTATGTTTTCCTGTCTCATGACAGGAATGGGACTCTCATGATATAGGAAAACTATTGAAATCTAGGTTATTCTATTTCTCTTTTTGGAAAGCCTTGTTTGGATAGGTACGTGTATGATTCTAGAAATGTCGAGGTTATATGCTGCCTAGATTAGGCGAAGACTTGAGGAGCGTGACAACTCCTGGATTATTTTAATGATCATTAAGATGTCTGCACAAGTCAAACGGCTGACCACCGCGACAACGGCTACATCGGCAAATTATGGTCAAGGGTCCACCTGAACCCAAATCATGAGCCAGCGTGCTTCTCACAAAAACCGATAAATCAGTCGCTCGGTCGGAAATCAGGAATTAACGATGGGGTTCCACATCGGTTAAGTTGGAACACGATTTTGCTCACTGACTAGGAGCTGAAACATCTAGTCATACCCTCTTCACTCTAAGATGATTACACTACGCAATATTATGATGTGAGATGTTGTTGTTAGTTTATATCTACTTGTATGGGTAAGTGAATGGTTATCGGTTTATGTTGTAGAACAAGTACCAACTACTTTTACATTTCTGTTTATGATTTCTCGATTTTCTTTTAAAATCTGCATTGTCTTAAATTCATGTTAGTGACTATCTGTTAGTATTATAAGTTTCTTACTGAGCTTTTTGCTCAGATCCAGGAGATATTGTTGCAGAGGGAAACGAGGATATAGGAGAGGATTGGTCAGACTATACCTATACCTTTTGAGGAGATCGATATAGAGAGTTCGTCAGCGATAACTTTCTTACACTTGAGGTGTTGTATCTAGCCTTTTTGAGGTGCTTGTTATCTTACTTGTTTTGTATATATTTTCTTAAGATATGTATATAAGACAAACACACTTATGTATATTATATCACTTAACTCAGGTTATCTATGTATATTATTATGCGAGGCATCAGTGTAGAATTGTGGTTTGAATCCAGCCTAGTGGATGACTAGGTATTTTTATTTCGATGAAGTAAGGTAGACTAGTCTTGATGAGATGATATGACGATCGTGGATGATTGGAATGACAAATATTATTTGAGGATAAATCATCTCTTCTACAGGTTTATGACAGGTTGAGAACCCTGAAATTACAGGGGAAAGTCTGACGAATTTTTCATTCGCCCTAGTCATATTTTGAGGTGATTAATGATATGGATGGCTATATTAGTTCAACTCTGATTAGGTTTGTAAACCTTTGTTTAGGTTTGTTTAGTACTAATTAGTCACCTCGTGTAGTAAGCCTAACACCTCGAGATGCGACTCAATTTCTTAGAGATTTTGGGTTTCGATTTGGGGCGTTACAGGTAAACCATTAATTCTTTACATCATGGTAACAGATACGTGAATGGGTGTAGAGTTGGGACAGTGTCACGAAGAAAGTAGGAAGGAAAGAGCCATCTACTACATCAGCAAAACCATGTCCGGATATGAAAAGAACTATTCAACATTAGAAAAGACATATTTACACTAATATGGGCTACCCAAAGATTGTGACATTATATGATATCTCACTCAGTCCTGCTGCTTTCCAGAATGGACCCTATCAAGTACTTATTCGAAAAGCCAGCACTTTTAGGAAGGACTGCAAAGTGGCAGCTACTATTGTCTGAATTCGACATCACTTATGTTACTCAAAAGTCTATCAAGGGAAAAATAATAACTGACCATCTTGCAGCCCATCCACTGCCAAATGGAGGGTTTGTAAGAATAGAGTTCCTAGATGAACATGTCTTCAATGTTGTGTTTGAAGAAAAAGAAGATGAATCTTAGGAGATGTTCTTCGATAGAGCAAGTAATAAGTATGGCAAGGAAGTAGGAGCGATTTTGGTATCCCCTGGTGGAATTAGAATTCTGATCGCCATCAGATTGAATTTCGGGTGTACAAATAATGGGGCGGAATATGAAGCTTGTATAACAGGATTAAGAGCAGCCTTGGCTATTTTAGTGCGAAGTTGCTTATATATGGTGATTCTCTCTTAATAATAAATCAGATCCAAGGAGAGTGGAAAGTAAAGCACGATGAGCTAGCTCATTACCACGCTTGTCTCAAGGAGCTGGTCAAGGAGTTTGACCATATTGATTTACATCACATATACAGGAGTAAGAACCAATGTACCAATGCTCTAGCAGTACTATCATCATGGTTGAAGGCACCAGATGAAACAACAGTCCGTCCCATTGAGGTAATACAGAAAAATTAGGCTGCTTACTGTTACCAGGTTCAAGAGCCACTCGAAGAAGATGATGAGTTCACTGTATGGTATCAAGATGGAAGGGGTATTTAGAAAGCTAAGAATACCCTGAGGGAGCATAAAAAAGGGACCGAAGGTCGATTAGGAAATGGGCTTCCAAATTCGTGCTATGTGGCGGACTCCTTTTCAAAAAATCTCTAGACGGCACATTACTGAGATGTGTAGACCAAGATCAAGCCCAGAAGATTCTCCAAGAAGTTCATACCGGTGTATGTGGTTCACATATGAACGGACAAATGTTGTCAAAAAAGATCCTCAGATATGGATACCATTGGCCAACCATGGTCACCGACTGCCACTAGTTTGTTCTAAAATGCAATGAGTGCCAAGTATATGCCAATTTGAAGTACATGCCTTCGACACAATTGCGTACTCTGTCTTCACCCTGGCCATTTTCAACATGGGGAATTGATGTGATCGGTAATTTGACACCATCGGCTTCCAACGGTCATATTTTCATCATTGTGGCTATTGATTACTTCACAAAATGGGTCAAAGCATTTTTGTGTAGGAGTATCAAGTCAAATCCCACGACAAGATTCATTCGGAACTACATCATATGCAGATATGGAGTACCTCATGAAGTCATCACTGATAATGGTCCGAACTTCGTTGAGCAAAAGTCACTCAGCTATTCGAAAAGTACATGATTCAGTACCATAATTCATCTCCATATAGGCCTTAAACAAACGGAGCAGTAGAAGCTGCCAACAAGACGTTGGTAAAAATCTTGAAAAAGATGACTAAAAGCTACAAGGATTGGAGTGAAAAGTTGCCATACGCATTATAGGCATACAGAACCTCGATACGTACACCAACAGGAGCAACTTCCTTTTCACTTGTTTATGGTATAGAGGCCGTATTACCAATCGAGATTGAGATTCCAACTTTTAGAGCACTAAAAGAGGGAAATAAAGATGAAGCAGAGTGGATCTAATCCAGGATAGACAAGCTGAAATTCATTGATGAAAAGAGAGAAAAAGCGTTTTGCCACTCTCGAGCCTATTAGCAAAGGATTGCTCGTGCTTTCAACAAAAAGGTTCGCCCAATGGACCTCAAAGAAGGAGATCTGGTACTTAAGGAGATCAGGCCAATCCTAAACACCGACCCTAGGGGCAAATTCAAACCGAACTAGGAGGGCCCATATATCATCAAAAAGATCTTCTCAGGTATGGGAGTTCAACTTACAAATCTGGACGGTGTTGAGCATCAGAGACCCACAAATATTGATCAACTCAAGAGATATTACGCTTAAGAAAACTGCCTAACTCCTAAACTAGGGCAATTGAAGCCGCCAGTGACTCAAAATTAGGGGTAATTCTTGGGCAAATTCAAAATGCCAGAAATAACCCTGTGAAAGCTTATATCCACAAGAAAACACTTTCGAGCCTGGCCCCTTTTTTTTATATACATAAAAAAATGACCACCCTCTCCCAAAAAAATCCAAATAGATATACCTTTTAGTGTGTAAATAAATCCCACCCCAAACTAGGGGCAAAATAAAAAAAACCAAAAAAAAAGAAAAAGAAAAAGAATGGAACAATAAAGTGTTAAAATCACCAAGTACATAAAGAAGAGGGTAAAAATAAAAAGATCCAAATGCCCAAATTTGAGCCTTTTACCATTTCTTTCTACCTTGACCTAAGACACATTACAACCTAAAAGACCCTCAGGAGTTCTGTGAGCAACATGAGCCTTAGTAGAGGGGAAGGCAGTTCATCTCTAAAAAAAATGTAGTAAAAAAAATCAAAACTTGGGAAAATTTGAACGATATTTATGAGTTTCGAAGTGCTACCTCCCAAAGAAGGAATGGACTGCAGACAGGCTACAAGTAAAAGGATAAGCATATGCCTAAAAGTGGCAAGGTCAAAATATTTCTTAATCTTTGGACGAGCCAAAAATGATTCAACTAGATGAAGTGAACTTTGTCAAGGAACGGGTAGAACAAGGAGATTCAACCTAAGAAGACTAGGGACTACTTTCGTAAATCTAGTTATCCAAGTTTTTCATCATCGGCAGAAAAATGGGTTAAGCACTATCGTTGTTTTACCTAAAAAAAGCTTTTCTATTTCGTTTTCTCGAATTGAATTTCAAAACTATAAAAAATGTTTTGTTTTCAAAACAAATGAAAATAAAAATTATTTTGTTCTCAAAAACCTTGTCTCGCGAGGAGTCTATGAGGACAAACCTAGGATACTAAAATTATGCTATACATGATTATTGTTAAGCATCTAAGACAAAATCCTCAAAAGACAAGCGAAATTCGATAACATAAATGAACTAGTCTTTACATGTACAGGAATTAAAAGACAGGTACAGAAGAAGTGGGGACAATTTGTTCAGAGATATAAAAGCTTATGATCGGCAAAAGAAGTACCAGTAACACCGGAAAAGAAGCCAATCAGGTATGGGGAACCTTTAAAGAAATAACACTCCACCTATCATCAAAAAAAAAAGATCAAGTCGTCAAAGGAAGCTGAATGGAGATTGAAGAGCCAAAACTGAGTGGTGCCCGAGAGTAGAGGTAAAAAAAAAATATTTTCAAAACACCTAGCAATTGGACACCAATGAAGTGTGTCCATTTCACTGACCACTCTTTAGATGCCATCAGAGCCCATTTAAAAGGAAAATTGGGGACCCTTTGAATCCTCAAAGTACAAACGGAGTGTACTTAGTGGATGATTCTTAGATACTAATGGTTTGTATCTATGGAATTGGAGAACCGCTTGGTTAGGAGTACCAATGGAGCGTGCTCAGTAGGTGTACCCTTAAAGCAAGCTCAAAAAGATATGTTTGTTTGACACCAACATAGTATATTAGACAAGAGCCGAGTAGAAGAAGACCTGCATCCTCTTTGGCGCCCGGAAGCGAGAAATTGGTGTCCCAGCTTCGCCATTCAATTATAAGAACCTCTGGCAAAGAGGGGCAAAATGTAGACACCAAATTCCGCACCCAAACGCCAAAACACCCAAAATGTGAAGTGTACTGCGAGTGTTCATACCCGAATTATATTCCTCGAGATACGTAAAAACTGTGAAACAAACTTGCTCCAAATCGACCAACACTCAATCCTAATTTGACCAAAATCCAAGATTTGGAAGGAAACCGAGATGAAAACCAAATCTGGACCAAATTTAGAACAAATTTTAAGAACCACTCATTTTAATAATAAAATGATAAAAATTGAAAATAAAACAATAATAATAATAAAAACTTATGGTTGTTATCAAAATTTATTTTATTATATATATGTAATAAAGTTAAATTATAAAGTAAAGTTAAGTTATAATATATAATAAAGTTAAATTATAAAGTAAAGTTAAGTTATAATATATAAAAGTTATTATATAAAGTAAAGTTTAAATATTACATAAAGTAAAGTTTGTTTTAAAAAAAAGTAAAGTTTTTAATAAAATAAGAATTTAGGTTTTAAAAAAGAAGGAAATAAGAGACAACGCATGACCTGTTGTCTCTCTTAACTCCCCCTCTCTCTCTTCTCTCTCTATCTTTTCTCTCTCTGTCTGTCTCTCTTCTCCTCTCATTCTTTTCTCTTCTCTTTCAGGTCAAGACTGACGGCAACAACGGCAGTCCACATCTGCACCCAAGAAATTTTGGTGAGCTGGCTGTTTTTGTTGACAGACATTACAGTCCATATTTTTACTCGCAAATCTCAGTTGACAATTGAAGCCTTAATTTAGGGTAAAAATATGCATAAATAAGGGTTTTGCAGTCTATTATAAAAAAAAGAGGAAGAGATTTGAGAGAGAATTTTAGGGAAAACTGATCCCCTTCTTCTCTCTAACTTGTCTCTCATAAGCATTATTAGTGAAGTAAGAGGAGATTCTTTTTCTTGCTTATTTTTCTTAAGAAGAAATAAATCAGTTAGCTAATCAAGTGTAAATTTCATTTGGGGAAGTTTAAATTGAAGTAGAGGTTGGGATTTCTTATCTAATTCTAATCTTGCCACGGGACTCCATTTTTAGAAGGTTGGTGAATTTACTTTTTTTATTTCAGTCTCCTAGGTTTGATTTGTTATAAATTTTGTACTAATAATGTATTAATGAGATGGATTATGTGCTGATTTTCTTTTAGAATGCAATATTGGTTAAAATTCAATGTTGAAGGTATATTTTCCATGAAATCAAGCTCTAAGTTCATCTCTGTTGTTTATTTTTTTGCATATGAGATGAAATAGAATAAATGCTGAAATACACAGTCTTTGAATCCAACGATGGATGCCTATGATACATAACGGTCAAATTGAAATTAAAACTAGCTAAAAAATTGGTTAATCTTATCTTATGCTCATAAAATAGTTTTTTGGTCCCACGTAATAATTTCTCTCCTCATTATGTTGTCGAACCTTGTGAAAATGAATTAAAATGTGATGGATGTATTTGATGATACATTTTAATGATGCATGTATGATGAGCATCATCATAAATGATGGTGTGCATACATTACATCCGTTGTTAAAAAGTTATATAATATATTCATCCCAATAATATATCCTTTCTTATATTATATTCATCCCATTATTATGATCATCCCAATATTATATCCTTTCTAATATTATATTCATCCCATTATTATATTCATACTAATATTATATCTATCATAATATTATATTCATCCCATTATTATATTCATACTAATATTATATCTATTCTAATATTATATTCATCTATTATTATATTCATCCCAATATTATTCATTACAATATTATATATATTATAATATTATATATTTTAGTGTTAATTTTTGAGAAATTATTGGTTGTATTTATGTGCATTAATTTTGGTGTACCGTGATGCAAAGGCTAAGATTTCATCTATGATTTAGAGAATTATCATTTTATCTTTTTGCCCCTAAGAATCCTAAATCACCAAATAGCCTTTTAACAAGATTATTGGGCGGGCTCTTTAACCCATCCATTGGGCTTACGGGCCATTCCATCTTAAGTTGCTTAAGCCCATGATACACTTAGTTAAGTGTTGGGCTCATTGAATGGGTTTCTAAAAATCACTTCATCTTTTGGGCCCTAAATGAACATACCTTTGTTTTGGCCCACTTCAATTCTTTTCAGTTTGCAAACCTCACACCCAACAAACAAAAATAGGTTAACCATTCCTAGAATTAGATGAATATAAGGTTAGGACTTACTTGTTTCTAGTATAGGGTTGTATTAGAAACTGGGGTTGTGTGTTGATTCCGGGGTTAAGTTAGGAATGTGCCTAAAATGATCAAGCAAGACCGTCAAAGACCTGTTTTTAAAAGGGCATACGTGTTTGCGCTGGTACATACGTCAATGGTCATAGTTCCTTGATCAGTTAGGTATCTTCTTAGAATAATCCCAATTTTGCGATTATCAAGTATTCTCAAACAAAGAAAAAGAACAAAATTTTCTATTAATCAAGGCATTAACATTAGAATTTGGATCATGATTAACATTAGGGATTAGAAATTCTTAACGGATTAGAATTTGTAGATCTTCAATAAAGTATGTCACACATGTTTTGCAAAGAAAAAGCATTATGATGCTACCTACATAACAAATTTGTATGTCTCACCATGAAAACCCCTTTGGGTCACGTACATAATGGATTTGCACGTGGCATCTGTTTTCAAAAATTGAAAATGATATATGTTATGTGTATAATGGATTTACATGTATCACTTTATAGAGTACAAGCCAAAGAAAGACTTGTACAATATAGATGTTAACACATGACAATGGAGTTCACATGTAAGTTTCGGCACGTATGTAACAATAAAGTTCACACACAAATCCATGGCCGTTCTACACGTATCAAGGAAGTCTACGTGAATTTCCTTAAAGTCTGTGGTAATAGATTCCACAGGCTTCATAAGGTCGTAAATGGCAATGAGGTCCATTTACATGTATCAATCCTAGGTGGCAACGAAGTCCACTTAAGATTTTGTTTGTTCATAGCGTGTCAATGGAGCACACCCAATGAGCTTTTGCACGTGACAACGGAGTTCACATGTCAATTTGCTTGGTCACATACATAACGAATTTGCATGTGGCAATGTATATATTTGCTTTTCGCTCTAAAATCTCAGTTGGTTGAAACACAGGATTAGAAGGGGGCCAGACTTACTTTTTCCTGTATATATTCTTTGTAATCGGACGGTTGTCGGGAGCCTAACACTTTCTCGACCCATACCAGGATTCTCTATCTAAGACATCGTGGTATTCGTGCACCACAAGAATTGATTCAAACTCTCTACCTTTAACCGGATGCTCCAACATATCCACAAAGCACATGAGTGTCCTATCAAGATCACATCCTTACGACACCGACAACACGTACATCGTTTCCTCTGGTATAGAAAATGTTACTGTTTTCCCGTAGCAATCCTACTTCGCATGGTTTGCAGCAAGCCAATCCATGCCTAGTATAACATCGAAGCCCTCTAGACCTAACACATAAAGATCTAAGGCAAAATCTAGTTTTCCTAAACTACTAACACAACCCTTGCAAACTTGTTCTACTGGTACTGTCCTCCCTATAGGTGACATAACAGAGAAAGGGTAATCACACTTTTTTGGCCAAAATGTCAAAGGATCCAAGAATATACGTGATATAAAGGAATTAAAAGCTCTAGAATAAAAAAGGATTCAGCCAGGCCAAGTATGAATTAGGAACGTACCTTCCACCATTCCCTCTGGCGTTCTCACATCCCTAGGTACTACAATATAGGTTCTACCCTGATGCTATTCCAGTGGCTGTCTATGTGGCTGCCTCTCCTGATTAGGTGTAGGTAACGTTGGCTGGGGTCGAGCTTGTCCTTGTTGGTTCTGTCTCGGCTGTTGATTCTGCCTAGCCCCCTGTGCCTCATTGCCATGTGGGCAGTCCGCTGCTATGTGTCCTACCTCACGACAGGCATAACAAGGTCCCTTAATCACACGCTTATTGCCCCCTTTTGTTCTCACTGTTTCAGGTTGTGTAGGAACTATTGCACTAGTGCTCTTTTCTTCTGTCCACTACCTCTTCTAGCTACCTCAGTTGTCCCGACTCTTTCCTTATTATCCTTGACCGTTCTTTTGATCCCATTTGTCAGTTAACTTGGTGTCAGCCTTTTCTCTTATCTTTCGACGTGCCTCTTGGATTCCTGATCATAAAGTCGTGCATACTTCACAACTTTAGCAAAAGTATCGAAATTGGGTTGTCCGATAATGTGCCTAGAGATCTGCTGATTTAATCCCTGCAGAAACTTTTGTATCTTACTCTGCTCAGTCGAAATAAGACCTGGTGCATACAAAGCTAGTCTAGAGAACTCTCTCTCATAACCTACCACTGTCTGGTCTTCATTTTGTCTCAACTCCTTGAAATCCTTCTCCATCGCCATTCATGCACTTTAAGGAAAGTACTGGTCAAAGAACATCACTTGAAACTGCTGCCAATTTAAGGTGGTAGTATCCAGATCCTGACAACGAGACTCCCACCTATCCAGTGCGTCATCTAGAAGCTGAAAAGTCACAAACCTCTGTTTATACTCTACTGGACACTTCAAAGTCCAAAACGCCTTCTCCAACTCCTTGATCCACTGATGAGCCACAAATGGATCTGTAGAACCCCCAAAAGTTCGTGGCTTCAAACTCAAGAAGTGCCTGTACAACTCAAGCTATGTGGGTGTTCCTTCCCTTACTACTAGTGCCACTAGTCTTCTAGCACCCAAACGTGCATCCAACCTAGCATCCACTACAACTCCTATTCCTGTATTTGAGGATTGACACCTCCTGCCCAATTTTGGCGTGATCCTTGCCCGATCTCTTCCTATTGTGGTAGTGGAGGAACCTCAGGTTATGGTACATTCACCTCTTCGGTAGGAACATCATCATTGTTCCCCCGTGCACCCCTACCTCCTCGCCGACCACCCCTACCTCTCGCTCTTCTCCCAGATATAGTTTTGAGATACACGAAAAAAGAAGATGAGAAACAGAACTAAGTCTATCGCTATCGAAGCCAAGCAGCAAACAACAAGCAAACAATTCATTTAAGTGTACTCTTAGGTTTTGTGCCTATCGTGTCACAAACAGCATCCTAACTCACATTACTCCCTCTAGGACTCTGAACCTGAGGCTCTGATACCAACTTTAATGCCCCGTCCTCACATTTCAGGTCTACCGCCCTTACTCAATGACAACTAGGCATTCCAGCAGAATCATTAACAACCTATAGCTGTAGGGTGTATGCGTTACACCAAACTAATAAGAGACTTGCACTCATATTCAATACACAAGTAAAATAAAGCTAAAATAAACTTTATTAACTTCTATAATAAGATGTCAAATGAACAAACGAATGAGCAAATATTCTCAAAGAATAATGGACTAAACATGTGTCTAAACCAAACAAAACCTAAACAAAAGATATCTTCTGTCTTCATGGAAATTAAGGAACTCCAAAGACTTATTCCTACCTTTCTCGTATCCCGCCTCTAACGAGGATTCGCCTGTTGACCTAGACCTGAAAAAATTAATGGTGCTAGGTCAAAACTAGCCAGCAAGTTCAATAGTTCCTTTAGCTTAGATTCTGGTTATCCATATACTTCATAAGGGTAGGTATATTAACATAGATAAAAGATATGGCATGAGATAAAGCAAACATATTTAACAAGATAAAAGATTCACAAGATCTATTGTTGTTGTGTTGTATGATCTTTACTTAAGATTAGGTTCTCGTAACAAGTAGTACTCTCTAGTTACTACCCACGTTTCACCCATCCTTATAATTCACTCGAGACACTGGCCGTACACCACGTGAATCTTAAGAACAACCTCGGAATCCTTCTCTAGAACACTGGTAACCCTGTCGGCGTTACTTATGTGTCAAGTAATTCGGTAGACCTCACTTGGCGATTCTGTAGACCTCGTTTGGAGAGGTCCAGGCCTATACATGACCTAAACTATGTTTGCATATAAGCTGAACAAATTATTTAAGCACACATCAAGCTTATGGAGGTTTTATTCATGTTATACGTGTCCACATGTGTTCTCATCATGTAAGTATTCCACCAAAAGATTAAACATGCAATCTTTGCTCATAATCACATATATTCATACAGTATACATGTTACACATCATGATAGCCAATAAACAAGAGCCAAACTTCATAAAGAACTCAAAAACAACATTTTTCTAGGTCAATAGTCAGTTAGTATCGATACCCCCTCTGTGGGTAACGATACTAACATTTTAGTTCACAACAGATGCAGCTGGTATCGATACCCTCTCTTTAGGGTATCGATATTAGCCCTATCTGTCAACTATAGTTGGGCAGGTATCGATACCACCTTTGAGGGTATCGATACCTCCTGGGTTTTTCACAATTTCAAGTTTTGTTCAACCTAAAAACTCCACGGAAACTGGGTTTTCTTACCTTCAAACATTAAGGAAACACATATTCATCAATTATTCATAAAATTCCATGCATTCTAACCATTGGAAAACGTACATGCATCATACGATCATGGATTACATGCATTCAATCATTGAGAAATCATGTAATCAACATATAAACTAGGTTTTCTTGCACACATTCATTAAGTAAGCATCGAAACAACTTAGAAAACCTAAATCTACACCAAAGGAGCTAGTTACTACTTGCGTCAAAGCAAACCGTCTCACAAACACAAGGAAGAAAAAGAAGAATCCCTTCACTTGAAGCCTTCAACCCCTTCCCTCACGCACACAATCCT
This sequence comes from Macleaya cordata, assembly GCA_002174775.1. NCBI lineage: Eukaryota > Viridiplantae > Streptophyta > Magnoliopsida > Ranunculales > Papaveraceae > Macleaya > Macleaya cordata. The sequence goes on from MVGT01002089.1 coordinate 57,668, forward strand.
TCCTCGATCAACCTTCAAGAGAAATTTGGTGTTTTTCTGCCTTTAACCCTAGTCGGCCTTCTCTCTTGCTCTCCCTCTCTCTTGGTCGATCAAAACAAGATAGGGGTTTTGGGATTAGTTTATATTTATAACTAATATAAACCCAAACTTATTAAAACTCAAACAGGGTGCTCTTAACAAGAGTAGGCTGCCCCCTAACATTAGTAACTTCAAGGATATTAAGGGTATTACAATAGATCGACCTCAACTTGCTGAAAGTCTACTTTAGACCTTGTGCACTTGCGAGTTTGTAATTTGGGTTTTGATTTATCAATTAATTAGGTAGATTAAAATCACCAACATGTTTTTGGCGCCATTGCCGGTGATCTCAGTAGTGTCCTTAGATGTTACCTGATCTGGTTGAGAACTACTTTCAGCCTATTCACTTTCTTCTGGAGTTTTTACCTAGTTATCAACCATTTTACCGCTTCTAAGAGTAATGACTGTCTGAACATGCTCGGTCTGGGTTTTTGTGGATGAACCTACATGATGAACTCTTCTAGGATTGACTACTGGCTGGCTCGGAAACTTTTCCTTCTCCATATCATTCAATTTTGCAGAAATTTGACCAATCTGAGTTTCTAAATTCACAATTGCTTGTGCATTTGTCTGCAAAGATTGTTGGGTAGCTAGCATAAAGTCAAACTTTTTCTTACTCTGAATTGCATTTTGGGTTAACACTTTTAGGGATTCCTCAAGAGTAGTCATTTTCTGTTGACACAAAAACTGTTCTAGTGGTTGAACAGAAGAGCTTTTAGAAAATCGGGTGGAGGATTACTAGATGGCCCCCCTGATGTTGACTCTTTGTCCATGAAAAGTTGGGGTTATCCCTCCAACTTGCATTATAAGTATTTGAGAATGGGTCATATTTCTACCTATTTTCATACCAAAGGTTCTGGTTGTTGTAAATTGCCTGGACTTGTTCACCACTAGTTTCTTGCCTATTAAAGAATGGGGAACTAGGACATGTATAGTTGCGATCTCCACAAATGGTGCATGGGTAGGTTTTGGGTTCATTTCCACAACTCATAACTTGATTAGGCAACTGTCTCTCTATGGTTTCTTGCTTCCTAGGAAGATTCATCTCTAAAGCTTTTAGATGCCTAATGACAGTGGACAGTTTTGCATCAACTTCGACACTAGTGTCAACTTGGTGAATACTTCCTTTATTGATAAAATTCCTACTAGGTTCTAGTTCTCTCATTGAACCCCATTGTCTCGCTTTTTCAGCAAGTTTAAAAAATAACTCATAGCATTCATCGGGATGTTTAAGAGTGAAATCCCCTCCGCTCATTGTTTTGATTTGAACATAAGACTCATTTTCTAAACCTTCGTAGAGGATCTATGCTAAGTGTGACTTTGAAAACCCATGGTGAGGACACTGGTATTGTAGGTCATGGAACCTTTTTTTCTTTTTTTTTTAGCAAAAATCTCCCTGAGAGGAGATGAAAATTTATTGAAAATAGAAAAGGAGGGAGTACAAAAGGATGGAGGGGGATATAACAAACCTTACCTCCTAAATAGGACAGACACAAACCGATAAGGTTAATGTTGATGAAAAAAGTAAAAGATACAAATAATTATTTGAAACGATAATTAGGTAACCCCACTAAATCCCGCCCCACCAAAGGCATCAAAAAAGATGGAGTCGAGTTCCACTAACTGAAGCCATCTATCAAAACACCCAAGTATCAGCGCATTGATTGCCTTCCCGAAAGATATGCAAGAATCGTAGCTTTTCTATCTGAAATTGTTGAATACAGTTATCCCATCTGTTTCTTAACTACCACGGACCAATGAAGTTTTTCTAGATGCAGTCACAACAAGTATAGAGTCACATTCAATCTAAATTTGCTTCCAGTCTTTAGAGATTGCAATCTCTAGCGCCCGAATAGCCACATAGAATTCAGCATAGACTGAGGAATGAATACCAATAGATTCTGAGAAGTAGCCATAAGCCAAACCTTTATGGTTCTTAAAGATACCCCCAAATCAAGACGACCCTGGGTTCCCAAAACAAGATCCATCAGTGTTAATTTTTACCCAATCAAATAGAGGAGGATACCAATTGACACTAATTATTTTAAGAAATGGACGTGGACGAGAGTTGACTCTAAAGAACCGCCCAAGAATCAGATCTTTTTGAGGGTCAAAACCTGAGTATCCCCATGAAAGAGAACCTGATTACATAATCAAGCATCTAACTAGCTGTCTTACATAAGCATGTGTCATAGCAGATCCATCAAAATAGATTGAATTTGTTTGTGTCCAGATTACCCATAAAATAGATATAATAATAGCCTGGAATAGATCTCTCTTTTGATCACACATAGTAAAAGATAGAAAGCTTCTCCATAGGTCCGAAATGGAGTAAAGAGTTAAACTTACTCAGAATATATCTTCTACCCAAAACCATAATCTGGATGCAAAATTACATTCCAGAAAAAGTGTGATGAAGTATCTGCACAGCTAATTGAATTGCAGTTAAGGCATCCTGAAACCAGCACCGTACCACATTGTCTAAGGATGTCATCCGTAGGAATTCTATTATAAAGAAGTCTCCAAGAGAGACATGATCTGCGAGGAAGCACAAATTCAAACCATATACATTTAAAAATTGCACATTTGGATCCATTAGGTCTAAGGAGATTGTAAGCCTCCTTAAGAGGTAATTCACCGTTAGGCGAATTTATCCATATAGCCGTGTCTTCTTTTTCCACCAAAGGGATGGCAACCCTTTGAATATCAGCTGCTATTTGAGGGTATTGCTGAGTAAAGTCAGTAAGAAGAGTCCATTGACCAAGGTGGATAAAGTCCGCAACCTTGGCTCCAAGATGGATCATTGTAGGTTGCCGAAATTGAGCTTTGTTTTAATGACCCGGCCCTTGAGCCCATGATCTATACCTAGTCCACTAGACTCAAAGCCCAGTCCGTTAGGAAAAAAATTTAAGTCATACAATCAACTTTCTACTTCACAAAAATAGCTTTTCCAAATCCGTGGTTTTCAAGATCCAAAACACAGTAGAAATATAATTCTAAGTCCAGTCCAAGTTGAAATATAAATTTTTTTTCATGCAATAAGAATTAAATGTTCTATACTAGTTCAACAATACTTAATCTATGAAACATAAATTCCTACTTACAATTTAATTCAGTAAATAAATGATTTCAATGAGAGAAAGAGAGTTCATCAAGATCAACCTCAAATAATCCACAACTCTCTCTCCATTGCAGTTTCTCACATTTGAAAATACTTCTTTTAAAAACAGAAGTTTTTCCCAAGATTCATTCTTGGTTCATCACAAAAGCATTTAAATTATTGATTTATATTCTAGAATAAAAGTATTCTCATGCTATGGAGAAATATTTAATGAAAAACTATGTCCGCATAACCTTTGTAGGATAAGATCTCTTTCTCAAGAGGAAAGAATACTACCATCAAACCATCATCTAATGAAAAATACTCATGAAATAATCCTTAACCAAATATTCTTAGAAATCGAATCATGCGAGTATGAAATTCAAATGTCCCATCCCCAGTATAAGTAGTGGTATTAATAGTACTATTCTCTCGAAGTAGAATAACCTACTCTATAATTCGAAACCAAGTAAAATCCTCGCGAATCTACGATCCGCCCGATGTTCCAACTCTTGAATCTGTGGAGAGTAGGAGAAAAAAAAATGAGTTTAAACCCAGTAGGAAGAACTACTTAAAACAAAATACAAGTCTATACTTACTCCATAACCCATTGGATTCCTAATGAAAGGATTCAACCGACTCACCTTGCCTAGGACACATGCAACACGGATAAAAATTAGCCTTACCCGTTACATTCTGAGCCTAAAAATGGCCTGAAAGCACTCTTGGATATTCCACATGGCGACTCCAAGCCATATCAAGGTGCATCCATTATCGTCACCAACGTTTATAACATGTACACCTCGTTCCACAATTCTGTTACACTTTTTCACTTATGTGACAACATCATTATTAACTTCAAATTACTGGGAAACACATGTAATTATACACCTTTATATGGCTTGGAGTTCATGCCCCGACTCCGGAGGCAATTGGTCCAACCCATTTTCGAGTCGAATCCACGACCCAAGCCCCGTGGTGTCACTAAGGTGAATAGGTACGGAAAGAAAAACAACCTTTTTAGGTTAAAAGATAAGCAAATCAGTTTAAAAGGGGTTCAGGAAGCATGGAGTTTCAAGTGTGCAAATACACATTTGAAAAATAAACGGCTCCAAGAGTTTTGAAGACTGATTTGCAATAGTTTAAAGGAAAAGGTGTATCTGGTATAATTCAAATCGGAATCAGGAACTGTTTGACTCTATGGAACCTCCAATGTTCATCTTTTGGCCAGAGCCTAATTTCAGGTCATTCAGTTTGGAAAATGTACACAAACTTTAGCTTATGCCACTAGACTGCTCAAAAGTATGAATATGAACTAATATAAGAACTGCCTCAAATACTTTATTCAAATATAAGTGCTAAGGGGCTTGTTCTTTGAAATAATGAAAGAAATAAAAGAAAATTGTATCATTGTTTAAACCAAAAGGAAAGAGAAGTAAGAATACTTAGAATCCTATTACCCATGTGATGTAAACATCACTTATTGTTTGCTAAGAGAACATAACACCTACTTGACTTCTCCAGCGACTCTCTACTTCGATCCTTGACGCCTAAGCTTCCCGGTTCTCTCCGAGACCTGTGGTGAGAAAGTGGGGTGTGAGCGAAGCTCAGTACCAAAATATAAGTTAAAAGAGAATAACACCAACAATTTTCAGACAAACAACAATGCAAACAAACCTTTTACCCATCTATTCCATACATACCTTTTTATTTATTAATTAGGTTTCTCTTCCTTCGTCAGGGTTGTTCTGGAAACCAACCACCGTCTTCTTTGGTCGGATCCGGATATAAGCTTTTTTCTTATGGAGATGACTCTCTAAGCAGTGCTTCTTAGGCCAAACAACACATCACTTTCACAATACCACAATCACATATCACAACTAATGAAATTACGTTTTAAACTGTGTCACATCTCTTATGGAGTACACATCTAACCTCTCTTATGGAGAACTTTTTGATACGACTTGTAAGTATCACTACTCATGGTTACTAAGGTAACTAACCTTAAAACCCAGGGTGTTTCTTATAAAACCTCTCATATTTCCACCTTAACTTGGATAGCTTATTAAAGAAAGAAAATCACTTGTGTTCACTCTCCCAAAACAATGCTTTTTATGCAGAAAACCTTTTTTTTAAAACATAAGAATATTTTGTAGAAAATGATTTTGAAGACATGATGATTTTTGAAAACCACCTTTTTGAAAACATATTTCATAAATAATTTTAAGGGAATTTTAAAAAAAATAGTTTTAGGATGGGGGTTTCCCCAAATTGTTTCGCTTAAATCCTCGAGGCTTTAAGAACGGCTCTTCTCCGAAGGTCTTTTAGGGCTCTAAGCTTAACTTCTTCTTCCACAAATATTTTAGAAGAAAAGAGTAGAAAGAAAAAAAAAAAGAAAGAAAAGAAGAAGAAGAAGAAGAAGAAGAAGAAGAAGAGAAGAGAGAATTTTGAAGGATTTTGGATTTTTCTTCTTCTTGAACTTGATAGAGAGAGAAATATTGGGAGAGTTGTGATAAAAATTTTGAACAAGGGAGAGGGGTATTTATAGGGTTTGACCAGGCCCCTCTCTCCTTATCCCATCACTTTTTCAAAAATCAAAAACTCTCTCTTAATATTTATCCAAAAGAAAATAGAGAAAATAAGATAATTTTACTAGCTTATGTAGAAAACGATTTCTACATAAGGGGCTGATTTCTAGCTTCTAAAATTTATCAAATTCGAATGGCTGAGATCAAATATCAAGTCAATCCAATAGCTATAATTATCTACTATGAATTAGAGATAAAATAGGGATACAATTTAGGTTTTAGTAGATAATTCAAAACAAGGAATATTTAGGATTTGGGAAACCTTTTTGGATGGTTAGGATTAACTAGAGTTTAGATAAACATGATCTAATGGTTGTAATCTAATACTTGTTTCCCAAGTTTGAGGATAATTATCTAGTTTGAGAGAATAATGTAGTATTTATCTAAAATAAATAGGTGTTTATTATTTTTCAAAAACCTTTAAAGATAGAGTTTTGTTTTTAAAAGAGTTTTATTTTGAAAAGACTTTGGTAAAAACCCAAACACTTAACTAAGTGGCGCACCTAATGTGCTGCCCACGTTTTCTAAATAATGTGTGGGGCCCACTTGGATGCCCCACATCTAATACATTTATTACATATTAGTTCGTTTACTCATCGAAACTCCTAAATTTTCTCATTTTATTTCATTTTATGCATGCATGAATCCTAGGGCAAGTTTCTATGTTTTCACCCCACTAACTAAGTAAACTCTTTTGGACTTATGTCCAAACTATTTTATGGGCTGATTTGGGCCCATGGGCTTAAAGCCCACTTCCGGGTCCAACCCAACTAAGAAAATCTAGGGTGTTACACCTCATATACATGCATTCTATGTTTTCACCATTATTACCTCAAGCATATGTGGCTTTTAATGGTCCAAACATGATCTGCCTCGGTTTTTAAAACTTTGTGACAACAAAATATGATGGTTCATATCATCACAAAAATGTGACCAAAATAATCCCAAAATAAACATATACAATCTGTATCACAACATGATCATCATCACATGTTATCTTGCATAAATCATCACATAAACATGTTGGAACAACATACACAACACTTTTTAATAAGCATACAGTAACACAATTCAATATGTATATGCGTTCAGCAACAGTTCATAACCAGAAAAGCATGGTCTTTTTGACAACTTATTCTCTTTATGCTTTTTATATCTTATGGCTGTTACAACCCACGATCGTGAGATCATCTTCCGTGGGGAACCCATCATGGGGTATCACCATCAGGCCGCCTTAAAGGCATGAATCATATTGATTCAATATTTTTCTCTTATTTTCTTATTACATGTTTTCTTGTTTCACAAGTGATCATGCACTTAACGTGTATTTTCTACACACAACATATAATACGCATGCAATCATTATTTCATTATTGTCATGCAATCGCCATATGAAAATCCTCTAGGAATCATCACCCATATACTTCATCATGTCATCTAAATAAAACATTAAATCCATGAAAATATATATTCACATCGAGATTTATTTAAATCAAGCAATATAAAAGAGCATGTATTCATAAGATTATAAGAAAGTTAAACAATATAACTCTCCTCCTACCTTAACTGTGATCTAGTTGGAATAGGGGTGATGGTCTCTTCCTTTTCTTTTCTTTGTTCTCCTTCCTCTTCCCTTCTTCCTTAGTTTTGGTTTAATAGAGGATAAAGGTGTGTGAAGAATATGAGATGGTTTAGAGGTGAGGGAAGGGATCAGTTAGTATAGTTGGTTTTTTTTTGTTTCAACCGAATGGAAGATTGAGGGAGAGAGGGAGAGTAGACGTCGATTTGGACAGCCCATTTCTCTCTCTCTCTCTCCAATCGATATCTATTCCATCCCCACCATCCTTTCTAAAATTCCTTCTCACTTCGGTATTTTTTTCCTCCATTCAAAATGTTATGCTAGAGTAAGTTGCATGATCATAACATTTTGATGTTCAAAGTCATCTAGAACTAGACTCATGTCCATCAAAAATGAATCCTAAGGTTAGTATTTTTCACCGTGAGTTTAATTCTAGCTTGGTGGGCAAGTTTTACTAAACTTGGTGTCATTTATGAATAATAGGTAACTTTTTTTTTGAAATTAATTGTCTAATAAATATTCGGTTGGGTCTTCCCATTGAGTAGATCGACCTAGGCATATATGTATAGTCAATCTTGGATTTTCTACTCAATCTAGAATCATCAAGTAGATCTAGCTATTAGCATCTCTTGATATTTTTCTTAGAAAGGAAATATTATTGTTAGTAAGGCATTTACAATATATTCAAAATGGACTAACCAAAAGTGGTTTCAATCAAATAAATTCAAATTTTGAATTCATTTCCTTACTTTGATACTATTCTAAACTTGGTAGTTATCCTTTGATTTTCTAGTCATATGTTTAAATTTGAAGAGGATATTTTCATTAGTTGTTTCCTTTCAAACCTTCCATTATTATAAATATCTTCTCAATCAAAGTATACTAACTATATAGACCTATGTATGTCACCTTTACTTCTACATTATTTTTTTAAAATAATTGTTTTAGGCAACAATAATAAGTGATAGGAGAGAGAAAGAGTCGATTCTCTCTCACTCTCTCTCTCTCACCTCCTACCAAGTGGGACCCATTATGGTGTTAGTAACTTGCATGCATAATAATTCATGTGATCCTAACAATATTTCTCAATCATTTAAATATTCACATGCATATATATATATATATGTAAACAATATATGTATATATACATATTATACCCATCATATTTTCTCATGAAATAATAGAAATCTATAGCATTTTCTTCAATGTGGGCTGACCCTATGGAACACATGCTCCCCCACTTGAACTTCAAGTGGTCTCCTTTCGTTATCTGCATACTGCTTTTGTCCATTCTAAGCCATCACAATCCTTTCCTTAATCTGCTGAACAATTTCAGTAGTTCGATGTATGACATCTGGCCTCATCACGCTCTTTTCACTGACCTCGGCCCAGCATAGAGGTGTTCTGCAAGGTCTTCTGTAAAGAGCTTCATAAGGTGCCATGCCAATGCTAGATTGGTAACTACTATTATATACGAACTGAATAAATGGTAGCTGATCGCACCAGCTCCCTTGGAAATCCATCGCATATGTCCTAAGCATGTCCTCCAGAATCTGTATGGTTTTTTCTGATTGTCCGTCTGTCTGCGAGTGATATGTCGTGCTCAAATGGAGTTGCGTACCCATAACCTCTTGAAAACTCCCAGAATTTAGACGTGAACAATAAATCTCGATCCGACATGATAGACAATGGTATGCCATGATGTACCACGATTTCTTTCACATACAGAACACTAAGAGCTGCTATTATGTCTGTTTGTTTAGTGGGAAGAGAATGTGCAGACATTGTGAGTCTATCAACGATTACCCAGGTGTTGTCATAATGCTGTTTGGTTTTAGGTAATCCTCTCACAAAGTCCACATTTATGAAATCCCACTCCCATTCGACAATGTCCAGCGGTTTTAGTGGTCCCGTTGGCCTTTGGTGTTCAATCTTCACCTACTGACATATGAGGCACGTTAACTCATACAAAGCCATGTCTCTCTTCATACCTTTCCACCAAAATTGTCTTATTAGATCCTGGTACATCTTGGTACTCTCAGGATGTATGGAAAATGTGGATTCATGAGCCATTGTTAGGATTTTCTTTTTCAGTTTCATCTTTGTTCGGTACACATACTCTTCCTTTGAATAGTATTCTACCATCATTTCTCATGGTCCATCATTCCGGTGCATCATCAGCCTAGATTTGAGTTTAAATCTCTTGGAGCAAGGCATCCTATTGCTGCGCCTCCAAGATTTTTTTCATGATGACATATTCTATCACTATATGAGCAAGGTATACTCTATCTATCCCTCTCACTACTCAAAGATCGAAATCCGCTACGGTTTTCATTAACCTGATGGTTGCCAAAGCTCCATAGCTTTTTCTACTCAGAGCGGCAGCCACCACGTTTGCCTTACCAGGATGGTAGTTCAAGGTGAAGCCATAGTCCATTAAGAACTCTAGACATTTCCATTGACGCAGGTTCAGTTCTTTCTGTGTGAAAATGTATTTCAGGCTTTTGTGGTCGGAGAAGACTTCGAACTTTTCCCCATACAAGTAGTGCCTCCACAACTTTAGCACAAAAACTACTACTGCCAACTCAAGATTTTGAGTCGTGCAGTTTTTCTCGTAGTTCTTCAGTTGTCGTGATGCATATGTTACAACCTTTCCTTTCTGCATAAGGACTCCTACCAATACTCCTCGTGACGCATCACCGTATTATGTATATCTGATTCCTGTTTCCGAGGTCGCTAGAATTAGAGCAGTCGTCAATCTTGCATTCAATTCCTCGAATGATTTTTCACATTCGGGCTCCACTCGAATTTGAATCCTTTTCTTGTCAGTTTAGTCAGTGGAGCTGCTAATCTTGAAAAGTTTTCCACGAACCTCTTGTAATACCCTTCCAAGCCCAAGAAGCTTCGGATTTCATGAACATTCTTGGGTTTCTCCAATACAACCACTGCTGTTATTTTATCGGAGTCCACCGCAATACCCTGCTCCGATATGGCATGTCCCAAGGATAGTAGTTCCGTCATCCAAAAGCTACATTTGTTTTCATTTGCATAGAGTTGGTGTCCTCTGTGAGTGTGTAGAACTATTTTCAAATGGTCCTCTTGTTCCTCCAATGTCTTCGAATATATCAGTATGTCATTTACAAAGACTACAATGAAACGGACAAAGCAGGGCCGAAACACTATGTTCTTTAAATTGTCGGTGCATTGGTTAGCCCGAAGGGCATTACTAAGAATTCGAAATGAACATAGTGGGTCCTGAATATCGTCTTCTTAATATCTTTCTCCTTGATTCTGAGCTGATGATAGCTTGACTGCAGATCAATTTTTGAAGACTGCTTGGCCCCTTTTTGTTGATCGAAGAGGTCTTCAATCCTTGGCAATGGATATCTATTCTTAATGGTCACTTATCTAGTTAAGGGTAATCCATGCATAATCTCATTGATCCGTCCTTCTTCTTTACAAACAATACTGGTGCTCCCCATGGTGATTCGCTGGGTCTAATGAACCCTAATCGCTGTAGATCCTGTAGTTGCTTATCCAAGTCTTTGTGTTCTTAAGGTTCCATCCGATAAGGTGGAATTGAGATCTCCTTCGTGTCTAGTTGAACCCTCCACGGACGGATAATCTTTGTCCCTCCGGATTGGTAAATGTGAACTTTCTATTAAGACAATCCAGTATGACTCTGTCGGAGTACAACTAGTCCATTCCCAAGATTACATCATACTCCATCATCTTCACGACAATAAGATCTACAACCAGTTCATAATTGGCTAAAATAATAGGACAACTTTTTCAGACTTTATTCAAGACAATAGTCTGCCCTAGAGGGGATGCCATATGTAATGAATATCCCAAAGGTTTAACTTCTAAACCAAGGGTTACAACAAAATGTACAGATATAAAAGAATGCGTTGCAGCGAAATCAAAAAGTATCTTAGCCCATGAGCTATAGATAAGAAATCTACCTTCAATAGCGGCGACTTCTGCTTTTAGCTCTGGGAGCGCCAGGTAATTGAAATGACCTTTGATTCGTTGTGGCTCCTGCGACATCCTTCCGCTGATCCCCAATGTCAGACAAGTGAGGCATATAAACTACGTTTATCTCCTCAAAAGAATACAACTTTAATTCTCCCTAAGGAGAATTACTAACTTCTTACCATTTAATGATATGATGTTATCTAATAAAATGTTCATCAATCCACTTTTTAGATCATATCACACTTCAACGTCTCCGAAGAGACCAAACTAACCAATGGTTCTCGAATAATTCACGTCACATAAACTCACTAGTTTCATAAGGACCGATTGACTTCCTTTAAGAAGTCGATACACACAATACGAATATAAGGTGTTCCAACCACATGCGCTTATTACATTAGGTTAAACCAGCACGATGCTCAAATCATTGTAGTCGTGCAACGTGTACATCATATCATCTCCCACCAGTTAGACTCTTTTAATTGGTACTTGCATTTTCGTTCTTACCATGTCATAAATACATGTTCGCCATTAGTATGTCGATTACATCCGCCATGTTGCTTCAAGTGCCAATGTAGCAAGAAGCAACAACTAGGGTTTTACTAATAACAAGCCTAATTCATAACTATATACATGCAGTTCAGTTATACATAAGGCTTTTAGTTATTTAAACTTTACCCTAAAAGAAAAGAGAAGAACGAGTTTGAAATCCAAAACTATTCAAACACATTTGGTTAAACACACATACTTACAAAATTATACGTCAGAAACGAAGAAAACTCATAACACTTAAGCCTAGTAAATCTGAAACCTGGCTCTGATAAAAATTGTAACAACCCGGCCCTTGAGCCCATGACCCATACCTAGTCCACTAGACTCAAAGACCAGTCCATTAGGAAAAAAAAGATTTTAAGTCATACAATAACCTTTCTACTTCACAAAAATAGCTTTTCCAAATTCGTGGTTTTCAAGATCCAAAACACAGTAGAAATATAATTCCAAGTCCAGTCCAAGTTGAAATATAATTTTTTTTTTCATACAATCAGAATTTAATGTTCTATACTAGTTCAGCAATACTCAATCTATGAAAACATAAATTCCTGCTTACAATTCAATTTAGTAAACAAATGATTTCAATGAAAGAGAGAGTTCATCGAGATCAACCTCAAATAATCCTTAACTCTCTCTTTATTGCAGTTTCTCAAATTTGAAAATATTTCTTTTAATAACAGAAGTTTTTCCCAATATTCATTCTTGGTTCATCACAAAAGCATTTAAATTTTTTATTTATGCTCTAGAACAAAAGTCCTCACATGCTATATAGGATAAGGTTTCTTTCTCAAGAGGAAAGAATACTACCATCAAACCATCATCTAATAAAAAACACTTATGCAATAATCCTTAACCAAATATTCTTAGAAATCAAGTTATGCGAGTATGAAATTCAAATGTCCCATCCCCTGCATAAGTAGTGGTATTAATGGTAGTATTCTCTCCACGTAGAATAACCTACTATGTAATTCGAAACCAAGTAAAATCCTCGCGAATCTACGATCCACCCGATGTCCCAACTCATGAATCTTTGGAGAGTAGAAGAAAAACAAATGAGTTTAAACTCAGTAGGAAGAACTACTTAAAACAAAATATATGTCTATACTTACTCCGCAACCCATTGGATTCCCAATGAAAGGATCCAACCGGCTCACCTTGCCTACAATACATATAACACGGATAATAATTAGCTTTACCTGTTACATTCCAAGCCTTAAAATGGCCTGAAAACACTCTTGGATATTCCACACGGCAACTCCAAGCCATATCAAGGTGCATTCATGATCGTCACCAACGTTTATGACATGTACACTTCGTTCCACAATTTTGTTACGCTTTTTCACTTACGTGACAGCATCATTATTAATTTCAAATTACTGGGATAAACTTGTAATTATACACCAAACCTCATATACATGCATTCCATGTCCCTACCATGATTACCTTAAGCATATGTGGCTTTTAATGCTTCAAACATGATTTGCCACGCTTTTTAAAACTTTGTGACAACAATATATCATGGTTCATATCATTACAAAAATGTGACCAAAATAATCTCAAAATAAACATGTACAATCCGCATCACAGCATGATCATCGTCACATGTTATCTTACATAAATCATCACATAAGTGATATCGAATTATCTCCTTCACATACAATGTAGCTAACTGCTCTGCGGTGTATGTCTTCTTGACTGGCATGAAGTGTGTGCACTTGGTCAGTCTATCCATGATCACCCAAATGGAGTCAGTTTCCTTCCTAGTTTTGGGTAATCCGTCGATGAAATCCATAGATATAGTCTCCCACTTCCACTCGGGTATATCTAAGGACTGCAAAGTACCCGCTAGTTTCCGATGCTCTGCCTTTACTTACTAGCAAGTAAAGCACGTATGTACAAACTCTGCTACGCTTCGCTTTAGTCTTGACCACCAGAAATGTCGTTTGAGATCCCGATACATCTTATTCACTCCAGGATGTATAGTGTACTTACTATAATGTACCTCGTTCAAGATGTTCTTCCTCAGCTCAGATTTCTCTAGAACACAAAAGCGGCCCTTGAACCTCAAGCCACAATCATCCCCTACAGTCATGTCTGTGATTTCCCCTTGTTGCACACTTGTAACTTTGTCACGACACATTGACCGTTTCCTTGCTCACTAATGATTTAGTTCACCAGAGTAGGTCGAATGACCACCCTACCCAACAGCAGCTGTCTCTGCACGTGGGTTGCCAAATACCTATTCTCGTAGAAGGAGCTAAATATGAGGCAACGAAGATGGTTAGAACTACTGAAGGATTACGACTTTCAGTTGCAGTATCATCCAAGAAAGGCCAATGTGGTGGCAGATGCTCTAAGTAGGCAGCTAGGGGCATAGTGGCGACTATGATGGTCCAGCAGTGGCGACTATTGGAGGTAGCTTCGGGATGTGTTTTGATGCATCGCATCAGGGACTGGGATGTGTTTTGATGCAGAACAACCAAGTGGTTGCTTATGCTTCGAGACAGTTGAGGATACATGAGCACAAATATCTGACTCATGATCTCGAGTTAGCAGCTATAGTGTTTGCATTCAAGATTTGAAGACACTACCCGATAGGTGAAAAGTTTGAGCTCTTTTCGAATTATAAAAGTCTCAAATACCTATTCTCGTAGAAGGAGCTAAATATGAGGCAACGAAGATGGTTAGAACTACTGAAGGATTACGACTTTCAGTTGCAGTATCATCCAAGAAAGGCCAATGTGGTGGCAGATGCTCTAAGTAGGCAGCTAGGGGCATAGTGGCGACTATGATGGTCCAGCAGTGGCGACTATTGGAGGTAGCTTCGGGATGTGTTTTGATGCATCGCATCAGGGACTGGGATGTGTTTTGATGCAGAACAACCAAGTGGTTGCTTATGCTTCGAGACATAAGCAACCACTTGGATGTTCTGCATCAAAACACATCCCAGTCCCTGATGCGATGCATCAGTAAAAACTACGAGTCCGGCTCCACTCTCCAGTATGATCAAAACAGGAGTTGTTGTCAACTTTATCTTCAGCTCTTGAAACGCTTGCTCACACTTGTCATCCCACTTAAATGGAAAGTCCTTCTTAGTGAGTCATGTAATTGCCATATGAAAATCGGCTAGGAATCATCACCAATCACAATCACGTTATCATGCTATAAAAGTATTCAAGCCCATAAAATCAAAGAACCATATCAATATCAATTCAATGTTATTCACATCATCATGGTATTTACACACATCTTCAAGTCCACCGAATTATAAATACATATCGAGATCGATTTGATCACATAAACTCATTGTGCATTAATTCCAACTTGGTGGGCAAGTCTTACTAAACTTAGTGTCATTTATACATAATAGGTAATTTTTTTTTTGGAATTTAATGGTCTAATAACTATTTGGTTGGGTCTTCCCATTGAGTAGATCGCCCTAGACATATATGTCAATCTTGGATTTTCTACTCAATCTAGAATCATCAAGTGGATCTAACGGTTAGCATCTCTTAATATTTTTCTTAGAAAGAAAATATTATTGTTAGTAAGGCATTTACAATATATTCAAAATGGACTAACCAAAAGTAGTTTCAATCAAATAAATTCAAAATTTGAATTCATTTCCTTACTTTGATACTATTCTAAACTTGGTAGTTATCCTTTGATTTTCTAGTCATATATGTAAATTTGAAGAGGATATTCTCATTAGTTGTTTCCTTTCAAACATTCCATTATTATGAATATCTTCTCAATCAAATTGTGCTAACCATATAGACCTATGCATCTCATCATTATTCCCCCTTCATTTTTTAAAATAATTGTTTTAGGCATCAATAATTAGTGATAGGAGAGAGAATTGATTCTCTCTCTCTCTCTCTCTCCCTCTCTCTTTATAACGCCTCCCACCAAGTACGACCTGTGGAGCCAGAATCCGGCGCGCACCACGCTCGAGGGAAACTCGCACGTGGGAAATGCATAAGTTGGATTCGCCCACCTCAGGAGGGGGAATGAATGTGATATGTAAAGAGTCGCCACCTGATTTATGGGAATCAGGACCTGAGATTTTGGAAAATTGACCTAAATCTAGTTTTCCGAGAAAACCATGGCGATAGTCCAAAGTAGATGGTCTGCGGTACAGAGATAATGGATAAGGGGATCTAGGTACGGGTTGGGAAGGTGTTAGGCACCCAACAACCGCCCGTCCGTGAGGACGGCCTCTACTTCGCGATTAAAGACTTTTAGGGAAATATATGATCAATACTAAGTTATGCATACATACACAAAAACAACTGCACTACAGTAAGTAAGCCCCCTAAATCTACGTGTCATGATCAAATAGTTCTGGGGCGAAAGATGCATGCATCCATCTGTCTGAATGCATCAAACGGAAGCGATGCGTGCCATCGGTAGGCCTACATGCTAAGAACACAGTGACGTGGACGTACTTTGCATCCACGCGCAAACAAGGGATGTGATACGTGCAATGTGTACACGTACACTCAAGCATGTGATATGGTATTGTATGCACCATACACTGAGGGATGACATCCAACATAGGATGTGGCCAAAGACGATGAAAACAAGTGACGTGGACGTACATTGTATCCACGCACCAACAAAGATGACGAAAACAGATTTATGGACACTACGGAGCGTGAATCTGACAGACGACGAAAGCAAATTCATTGACGCTATGGGGCGTGAATCTGAAGGATGACAAAAGTAGATTCATTGATGCTATGGGGCATGAATCTGAAGGATGACGAAAGCAGATTCATTGACGCTATAGGGCGTGAATCTGAAAGGAGACGAAAGCAGATTCATTGACACTAAGGGACGTGAATCTGAAAGACGACGAAAGCAGATTCATTGGCGCTACAGGGCGTGAATCTGAAAGAAGACGATGAGCAGATTCATTGACGCTACGGGGCGTGAATCTAAAGGGTGACGATAAGCAGATCTATTGACGCTACGGGGTGTGGATCTGAAAGACGACGAAAGCAGATTCATTGACGCTACAGGGCGTGAATCTGAAAGAAGACGATGAGTAGATTCCTTGACGCTACAGGGCGTAAATCTAAAGGGTGACGATAAGTAGACCCATTGACGCTACGGGGCGTGGATCTAAAAGACGACGAAAGCAGATTCATTGACGCTACGGGACGTGCATCTGAAGGGTGACGATAAGCAGATTCATTGATGCTATAGGGCGTGAATCTGAAAGATGACGATGAGTAGATCCATTGACCCTACGGGGCGTGGATCTGAAAGGAGACGACGAGCAGATTCATTGACGCTACGGGGCGTGAATCTGAAAAGACGACGAAAGCAGATTCATTGACGCTACAGGGCGTGAATCTGAAGGGTGACGATAGGCAGATCCATTGACACTACGGGGCGTGGATCTGAAAGACGACGAAAGCAGATTCATTGACGCTACGGGGCGTGAATCTGCAAGATGATGAAAATAGATTCATTGACGCTATGGGGCATGAATCTGAAAGATGACCAAAGTTGGGACTCTCAAAGACGACGAAAGCAGAGTGTCCCGAAGACGATGGTAGGCAGGTTCAGTCCTTAGGCATGAACCTCAAAGACGACGATAGTAGAGAAACTCCAAGATGACGAAAGCGGAGAATCTCAAAGATGATGGTAAGCAGATTCATCCCATAGGCGTGAATCTCAACGACAACGAAGAGCAGATTTAGCCCTTAGGCATGAATCTGAAAGAGGGGTCACGCCCAACATAGGACGTACCCGGAGACGAAATGGGATCCCATAATGCACATATGCCTGAGACGGGGATGATGCATATCCTATGCTCTAGTACCATACGAAGGTATCTAAAGATTCCTAATCTGATTAAGGATGCTCTGACCCTATATGTATGAAAATCCCTAAGCTAAATGTGATGCATTTGGAAAGAAACATGTAAAACAAAGGTGAGGGTAAAATAGGAATTCGACATCGTGTGAAACTCTACGTACCCTCGAAAATAACACACAATCCTAGATTAATGCAACCTAAAGCTACAGGCATGCAGAGCCTAACCCTAGGGTGAACTAAGCTAGAGATCTTAATCTCTATTATTGTTTGTTTTTAGGGTTTGGCAAGTTATCAGGCCTTTAGGTCCGACATGAGAGGATGTGGGTTCTTGGGCCCACAAGGAAGAAAATAGGCGCTAATGGCCCAAGTGATGGTGATGGGCTTTAGGCCCTAGAAATATGGATCTAGGCCCGTGGGCCTGGCATCAAGGAGGGCCCTTAGGCCCAGGCCCGAGAAATGAGCCGTTAAGCTCCTAGCAACCGACAGAGAGCCCGAAGGCTGAAATTTTGGGAAAAGAAGGAGGGCCCGTGGGCCCACCGCGAAGGGATGGGCCCGCAGGCCCAAAATAGCTTATTCTGAGGCTTTTTAAGTGTTTCAATCCCAAACTAGCAAAATAATCAAAACACTAATATAAGTCACGAATTATTTGAAATCAGCAGTCCAATAAATTAACGCAACTTATGATATCAAAACTTTAAGCACAAAGACGGGAGTGCAAAAATGTTTTTGCAAAAATGATGAAGTCACATGCACGATGTCAATCATGTCAAACATGGCAAAATAGTGATACTAACTCATGTCGAAAAAAGATGTACTATGCTCCGTGTGAAAAATGCCTCATTGTCACATGCTTGATCATTTCATGCATGCATCATACACAATATTTAATGCGAAGATTTTAACCCATGTTTCACGTAAACATCATGTGGCATGCATGCATGTCATTAATTATTTCATGCAAAACTAACATATATCACGTAATACATGCTAAAAATCACATGAAATGAAATTTACATTTGCCACATTTTTATCGTCAAAATTGCATGCAAGATTTTATTATCATCAAAACACTGTTACATCATCACTTCATCGCATGAGATATAAGCTCAACAATAGAAGAAAACAAAAGATGAGGTAGGGATTATCACTTAGTCGGCACAAGCCCGTCGACCTAATTTCAAGAAATCTCGCCCTCTTTCGTGTCGATGTGTGGTGGAAGCGACAAGTGGGCTCCACTCAGTGTCCACGTGGAGAGAACCAAAACTCTAGGGATGTTGCAAAATTATTTTTGCAAATAACACACGAGAGAAAAAGAGAATGGAAAAACAAAAATAAACTAAAACTATTTTTTGCAAAACTGCTTTTGCAAACCCCTTTTTTTTGTTTTTCCTATTTTTTTTGTTAACAAAAAAAACATTTTTTTCCTGTTTTTACTATTTTTTTTTTTAAAAAAAACTTTTTTTTTCTTTTTCTCTCTCCTCCTCCCTTCTTCTCCACNCTTTTTCTCTCTCCTTCTCCCTTCTTCTTCTCCACCGGGTCTGTTGCAGACGAAAAAAAATTTCTTTCCTTTTTTTTTTTCTTCTTTTCCTTTCTTCTTCTTCTTTCTTTTCTTCTTCTTCTTTCTTTCTTCTTCTCCTCTTCTTCCTCCTTCTTCCCCTCTCAACGTCTGTAACAGACGTTTGAGTTTTTTTTTTTGTTCACGATTTCTCCCCCCTGTTCTCTCCTGAACTCTCTCTCTCAATCTCTCTTTCGGTTTCTTTCTCCCTCTCACTCAGTCGACCTCACTTCCCCCCCTCACAGTCTTCCGTTCTCTCCCCTTTCAATCAGTCAATCCCCTTCTCCCCAAAATAGGTGTGGGGGACAAGGGGAGACCCAAAAAGGGCTTGTCCACCATGCCACCATACGCATGCAATTTGCGTGGTTGCCCAAAAATATTTTTATTTTTTTATTTTTTATTTTTTTTTAATAAATAAGGTTATTATTATGTGATTAAAAATGAGAGTGGGTCCCACAAAATTCCTTTAAAAAAGATTTTTTTTGAGAAAATAGTTAATTTTGGGGAAATTTGGGGTGGGCCAATCTTGTCGCGACACGTAGCGATGCCTAGGGATTAGAATCGAAAAACAAATCCTACGATTCCTTGACTGAACCGGTTCCATACTGAGTTCGGGGTTCCTCGAGATTTGGTTATCTTCTTATTCCGGTCTTGGGCCAAATTCTGGACGAGTGGAGTGAAGCCTGCTTAGTCGCATAAAACTAATTTTTCGTTAAATTTCGCACGTAAACTGAGGTGCAGCCAAAACTGGTATTTTTCCAAGGTGTGCGAAAATTTGGCGTCTACAGATGCCCCTCCTCGCCAGAGACCGGTTGCGGTTGAATGGCGAGGCCCACGATGCCTGATTATCGCACACCAATGAAATGGTCAAACATAAAAGTCTAATGATCTAGGTTGTGAATTCGGCTAACCGTTCGTAGTCAGCCGAAGCCGGGCACGAATTTCGCCGGTCTGCTCCCGAGCTAGTTCGGCCCTTACGATTGTGTGTAGATTTGTGTTGTATTGTTGTCCTTGCTCGGACGGTCGCTTGACATGCATGCTCCTGCCAACTTTGCCATGGCGAAGAGTGGTCCGCAGTTCTTGGGCATATTATCGGGTTGTGTGTGGTTTGAAAGATGATTTTGAAAACCAGATCATTTTTCCTTTTGAAAGATCCATTTTAGCAATTTTTAATTTACCCAGATGGCGAGGGGAGATCTCTTGCTTGATAGTAGCCAAGGGACTCGTGCGTCGTGCTAGGGTTTTTACACCACTCAATTATATCAACACTTCATCTTCTTCATTAATCTTGTTTGACTGAGAGATGAATTAGTTGTATCATTTCCCCCATTGAACACGTTCTTGCACCCTTTTTCGTGTGCATTCTTCATTATTGTTGAGATATTAACGTTTTCTTGTTCTTTTCTAGATATGGCCTGTAGAGCACCTGCGGCTTAATGGCGCGATTGGGAATCGTGTATTGACCTTGAATGTGATCGGAGTTCACCGGGAGCATGGCTATCATGAGCGTCAACAAGAAGACACAGTAGGTTGGCTGCAGCATCTATCTAACAGGGTTGTTCACTGGCATCTTCACTATTGGCATGTGCGTCTGGAGTTTCTGAACACATATGGTCACAACATCGTGTCGATCTTGAGCTTTACACAGAGGACCTTTTACTGCCCGCTTCTCATCCTCAGGCAATACGGGATTAATCAGCCTATACCAGATCTTTCCGGTCATTTTTTTGGTCTTGCTCCTGTCACCTCTCGCATCATTATTGCCACTGCTCGCTCTTGGCATTTGCGACCTTTGATTGAGCCACTGATCCTTCCAGTGGAGAATCCCATACATGTGGAGGGATACCGTCAATGGCGTACTTCCCTCCTCACTTTAGCACCTGCAAACGATGCTGCTGACGGATATGGAGGAAACGAAGAGGATTGATCGTGGCTTTCTTGTATGCCTAGAAATGAAAATAAAGGAACTCCATTAGCGATGGGCTTTTTTTTTTCTTAGGGGGCGTTAGTGCCATCCCTGCCAAACTTGTTAGTCACAGCATAGATAAGATGAAATAAATGGAGTGAGTTTGGAATATGTGCACCTGTGCAGTTTATTCATCGATTAATGTTCAACAAACCCATCAATTGCACCAAAGCAAACGACTTCCAAATGCCAACTGTTGTGACCCTTCATGCGTTTTTTTTTAATACGCTTATCTTTTGGAAAATTTGCCTCAGATGCCTAAACTAGAGTCATGTAAAACATGCCCCTAGCGTCCTAGATTCATCCTCATAGGCTTCCTGCCAGACAAGGTTTTGAAAACAAAACATACGCATCTTTTGAAAATTTTTTCCTGAAACCGATACTACATACGCGTGGTATTTGTAAACCCCTCTTATCCTTTGGGGATTTTTGCCTCAGACGCCTAAACTAGAGCCATGTAAAACATGCCCCTAGCGTCCTAGATTTATCCTCATAGGCTCCCCGCCGGACAAGGTTTTTTTTTTTTTTTTTGAAAAAGC
Source organism: Macleaya cordata (assembly GCA_002174775.1). Classification (NCBI taxonomy): domain Eukaryota; kingdom Viridiplantae; phylum Streptophyta; class Magnoliopsida; order Ranunculales; family Papaveraceae; genus Macleaya; species Macleaya cordata. The sequence continues at coordinate 79,432 of MVGT01002089.1, forward strand.
GCAGAAACTGGGCAATTAGACCCTTAGATTGGATACGATTATGAATACTTGCCAGATTAGCAAGAGTAATGTCGACATGTCGCCACTTTCTTTGGTTGACCTTGTATTGCTTTACCCTTTATCCTCTAACTTCGCTCGTTGGATCCGATGGGCGCCAATTTATCTAGAGACTTGAGTCCGGCATTGATATCGTTACCATTGGGAAGTCACGTTGTTCTGGATGAAGACTGTCTGCACGTTTACCCGTGTTATAGCTTACTCTTTTAATTGTATCTACCGACTAGTGCTCTGACTCTGAGCGTGTTGCACTTCAAAGCTCACAAATGCGGATCAAATTTTCTCAAGTCTTTATATTTCTGACTACGAATTATATTCTTGAATTTTTTCTTTTCTTCATTTTTTTGGAGGTCGACCACCCTTCTCGTTGACCAAAGACTCGTGCCGCTGACAGGGTCCATGAGGTCTTCTAGGTTGTAGCGTGGCTTAGGTCGGCTAGAAAGAAAGTATAAAGGCTTGAAAAATTGATAAGTCTGACTTTCCAAGGTTTCCCCTCTTTTTACTACTGCCCCTTGTTTAACTTAGGGCTTGTAAATATTTCATTTCTTTGCTTTTTTTTAGATTTTCTTTTTTTTTGTTGGATTTTTGGTTTTTGGACTTTTTTTTTCAATTTTTTGAATTTTTCAGAATTTTTTGGATCTTTTTGGGTTTTCTGTATTTTTTTTTGGGTTTTTTGATATTTGATTTTTTTGGATTTTTGAATATTGTTGCCCCTAGGGCAGAAACACATGTACAAACGAGAAGATAAAATTTCTCCGATTTAAAGAGGGGATTATTTGCTATGTACAAAGGAAAGGCTTACGCTCAAACTCGTTTTCTAGCGACAATGAAGTTTCAACTAGGTTCTTTTTGGAAATTTGGATATCGGCCAAAGAAATGCCTCATTTTTGGACCTTTGTCGGCTTCACTTGCCCCTAGTCTAAGAGTTGAGTGGTCACCTCAAGCGTAGTACTTCTTGAGTTGGTCCATGTTTGTAGGCCTTTGATGCTCAATCCCATCAAGATTTTTCAATCGGACAGCCATTCCTAGAAGGATGTTCTTAATGATGTAGGGACCTTCCCAATTGGGTTTGAATTTGCCCCTTGCGTCAGAATGATCTACGGGCCTGATTTCTTTGAGCACAAAGTTGCCTACACTCAAGTTTCTTGGTCGAACCTTCTTGTTAAAGCTACGAGCTATCCTTTGTTGGTAAGATTGTGCATGACATGCTGCATCTATCCTTTTCTCATCAATATAATTCAAAACGTCTACCCTGGACTGGATCCAATCGGCTTCATCCTCGGTTCCTTCCATTAGAACTCTGAGAGTTGGAATTTCTGTTTCGATTGGAAGCATGGCCTCCATTCCATATACAAGAGAGAATGGTGTCGCCCCCGTTGGCGTTCGAATTGAGGTGCGATAGGCCCATAACGCCTAGGGCAACTTGTCGCTCTAGTCCTTATAAGTCACAGTCATCTTTTTCAGAATCTTGACTAATGTCTTGTTGGCAGCCTCCATCGCAACATTAGTTTGTGGCCTGTGAGGTGACGAGTTGTGGTATTGGATCCTATATTTGTCAAACAAATGGCGTACCTCAGAACTGATGAAATTTGGACCATTATCTGAGATGATTTCATGAGGCACTCCATATCTGCAGATGATGTGATTTTGGATGAACTTCGCGGTGGGAGCCGACTTGATACTTTTACACGAGATTGCTTCTACCCATTTTGTAAAATAGTCGATTGCGACGATGATGTGGTCATGTCCACTTGATGAAGATGGGCGTATCTTGCCTATCACATCGATCCCCCATATTGAAAAAGGCCAAGGCGACGTCAGACAGTTTAGGTTTGCCGGGGAACATGGATCAGATCTCCGTGTATCTGGCATTCATGACATTTTCTGACGAACTTTTCACAGTCAATATCCATTGTTCGCCAGTAGTACCCATACCGCAAATCTTCTTAGCCAACATTCGACCACTCATATGTGGACCACATACTCCAGCATGGACTTCTTGTAGAATGTTCAGTGCTTCATCTTTGTCTACGCATCTTAGCAGTGTGTTATCGAAAGATCTCTTGAATATATGACCTCCACATAGAGCAAACCCTGAGGCCTAAGATCTAATAAGCCGTCGATCTCTCCTGATTGCGCCTTCTGGATATTCTTTTGTTTCCAAGAACCTTTAATATCTGCATACCAAGGCTCACTAGGCTCCTCTTCTTTGAACTCATTCACTTGATAACAATGCGCAGGCTCGTCCCTCTGAATCATCTCAATTGGTCGAACCGTAGCTCCTTCAGGAATGGTAAGCCAGGACATTAATATTGCTAAGGCATTGGCGCAGTAGTTCTTGTTTCTGAATATATGATGGAACTCGACCTCATCGAACTCCTCGACCAATTTTAGCCGATATTCATGATAAGGAATCAACAGTTCATTTTTCAGCTTCCACTCACCCTAAACCTGTTTGATGATTAATAGAGAATCACCATAAACCATCAACCTTTTAACTGAGAAGGTAAGAGCTGCTTTCAGATCGGCGATACAAGCCTCGTACTCTGCTATGTTGTTTGTGCAATGAAACCCCAATCTGATGTCAATCGGCGTTCTGACTCCTTCGGGGGACACTAGCATGGCCCCTATTCCTCTGCCTATCTTGTTGTGGGCTCCGTCGAAGTACATTTTCCAAGGTGCATCTTCTTCTAACTCTTCTGGTTCTGTTGCCAATATGTACTCATCAGGGAACTCTGCTACCACTGTTGTTTTATCTAGAAGTGGATGGGCGGCAAGATGGTCAGCTACTGCTCTCCCTTTTATGGACTTTTGTGTGACATAAGTTATGTCGAATTCTGATAAAAGCAACTCCCATTTAGCAGTTCTCCCAGATAACATTGGCTTCTCAAACAAATATTTGATTGGATCCATCCGTGCGAGCAACTGGATTGAGTGTGACAGCATATAATGTCTGAGCCTTTTCGCGGCCCACGCCAACGCGAAGCAAGTCTTCTCTAAAGGTGTGTATTTTACCTCATATCCGGACAAAGTCTTGCTGATGTAGTAAATGGCTCTTTCTTTACCGCTATCTTTATGATATTGCCCTAGAGCTGCTCCCACTGCAGTGTTAGTAATAGAGATGTATAGGATCAATGGTTTTTCTGGGACAGGCGGGACCAGTACAGGAGGGCTCAGCAGATAATCTTTAATTCTGTCGAATTCCTTCTGGCAATCTTCATTCCATTTTTTGAGAACATCTTTTCTTAGCAATTTGAAGATGGGCTCACAAATGGGCGTGAGTTGAGCTATGAATCTGCTGATGTACTGAATCCTTCCCAGAAACCCACGAATCTCTTTTTCGTTGCGAGGTGGAGGCATATCTGCAATGACCTTCACTTTGGCTGGATCAATTTCGATACCTCTGTGGCTGACGATGAATACTAATAATTTCCCTGATTTAACCCCAAATACACATTTACTAGGGTTGAGCCTTATCTTGAATTTCCTTAGATGCTTGAAGAGCTTGGTCAAGTCCTTGATGTGATCCTCTCTTCTTTCTGATTTGGCAATCATGTCATCCATGTAAACCTCCAATTCCTTGTGTATCATGTCGTGGAAGAGAGTGGTCATGGCCCTTTGGTAAGTAGCTCCAACGTTCTTAAGTCCGAACGGCATTACTCTATAGCAATATATTCCCCAAGGTGTAATGAACGATGTCTTCACCATGTCCTCTTCTGCCATCTTGATCTGATTGTATCCAGAGAACACATCCATGAAAGACAACAAACCGTGGCCAGCGGCATTGTCCACTAGTATGTCAATGTGTGGTAATGGGAACTCATCTTTCGGACTTGCCTTGTTGAGGTTCCTATAATCAATGCACATTCGAACTTTTCCATCCTTCTTGGGTACTGGCACAATGTTAGCTAACCAATCTGTATATGTAACTGGGACCAGCAACTTTGCATCCAACTGCTTGGAGATTTCTTCTTTGATCTTCACTGTCCATTCAGGTCTCAATCTTCTGAGCTTTTGTTTAACTGGTTTAGCATCAGGATAAGTAGGAAGCCTGTGAACTACCATTTCAGCGTCTAGTCCTGGCATGTCCTCATATGACCAAGCAAAGATATCTTTGTATTCCTTTAGCAACTCAATCATAGCCTCACGTTCATCTAGAGACAAGGTGGTACCAATCTTTACCAACTGAGGTTGGTCTTCAGAGCTCAGGTTTATCAATTCAGAATCTTCCTCCGTCGATGGTGACCTATCTTCATGACGATCAAGCAACTCCTGGATCTCCTCCGGTATTTCCTCTCGGATGGCGACCCAGTCGTCTTCTTTGGGCTCACACTCATATTTATTTCCAATTTCGAGGTCACATATTGCTTCTTCAAACTCATTTATGCACAAAACATTTTTCTGGTTTTTTGAATTTTTAATTTTTTTGTAGTTTTTGAAAATATTTTGATTTTTTTGGTTTTTTGAAAATAATGGAAAACTCAAAGCAGAAACAAAACTTGTTGGGGACCACACTTCTTCCTCTTCAGACGAGGATGCCCCTTCTCCCAATTGATTCAGGTTGTTTTTTTTTGGGTGCCCGATGTTGTGGCACCAGGAGACTTACCTGCAAAATGGTTAGTATCAATAGCAAGATTATCGTTAACTGAACGGACAAAGAGATGAGGTTGGAGGTCCATATCTTCAGAGATCATATGGACCCATTGTGTACCTTCGAGGCTTTCAGGCGATTCTCCTTTTGACCTTTCGGGGTCAGTGTCTACCTGGTTGTTGATTGTTTGAGGGGACGCTTCTGTTACCTGTGTGATAAGGCACTCTAATCTGGATGTGATCTCTTTCTTTCGAACCGGCTGAAGGCGCGCTCGAAATTGCACTGCTGTCATTCACTTCTTACTTGGAGGGAGATATTTGCAGTATTTTTCACCTGTCCTCTTCTTGCTCAGAGGTTTGAAGGCTGCACGATATTCTTTTGCATTCTCCCATTGGGTCTTCGATGCTATGTACTCCTAGGCAGTCATCCTTCTCAAGCTTGAGGTTGCCGTGTCGTCCAACTCTGAGTCCTCGGAGATTGTATGAACACTCAGAACACTCTGACCCCTTAGGGACACGTGCATACTCTTACACGCGTGTGACCTAGAAGGTACCTCTTTTGAAATACAACCATCCTTTTTTTTTGAAAAAAATGGACACGACATACTCTTGTGTGCGTGTACGACCCAATGGGTACCTTTTTTGAAATTCTGTTGTTTGAAAATTGGACACATGCCTCTGCGCATGTGAACGACCTATGAGGTTCCTTTTCGAAATTGGACACGTACATGTTTGACGCACGTGAACGGCCTGTGAGGTTCTTTTTGAAATTAGACACGTACATGTTTGACGCACGTGAACGACCTAGTGGGTACATTTTTGAAATTGAGAGAGTGTATGAACTGACTCAGTTCTTTGAACTCTCAAACTGATTTTGAAATCTGATTTGCATCGTGGTTGTGGAATATTTGCACGGTGTTATTGTGGAATATCAGCGGTAAATTTTCGATGAACTTGAACGAGTAATTCTACACCAGAAGAATCCTCAGGATAGTTCTCTGAAAGAATATTCATCTTTTACTCCTGATTGAGCTAAATAGTTTGAGGGATGTAGTAGGGTAAATATAGGGAGACGAACCCTTCCCTCTCTTGGTAAAGATGATTATTTCTTTCCTTTCATCATGTCGCTCTGGAATGAGCTTTTCTCTGTTGGAAGATGGCCGAGAGGGTTAATCTAAAAAGAAGAACCCTTTTTGAGTATCTCATTCTCTTTTCTTCCTCTTTTCGTTTGCTACTTTAAGATGACTCTTGAGGGTGAGGAGGGCTAGTCTAGAAAGAAGAGCCCTTGGATTCCCCTTGAAGTTTTTATTTCTCTTACTCTTGAAAGAGTAGAGCTCTCAGGGGTTCAAAGAGAGTAAATCTATTAAGAATGACTCTCAGATAACTTCCCCTAGCAAAAGGATTTTTTTTTGTTTTTTTTTTGCAAACACAGAGAAAACTAGTCAAAATCAAAAAGCCTCTACAGTGAATTATGCCTCGGAAATTGTGCGACATGAATGCAGTCCTTTAGGTTAATCCTAGGGATACATCTACCGCTACTACATGCATGCAGGGCTCAACTAGACTCTGTATTCGGGTAAAGGTTCGGGTCACCTCGGCATTATATACCTCGCAGCCCGAGGACTGGTCGTTAGTACAAGGCGGAGGGTGTGGAGTTTCGGTCATTATTCCCATATGACCACCCAGTCGGGATGAGACCTACCGCAACCACAGGTTTTGTTTCCTATAGGATCACAAAGAATATGAGATGCAAATGCAAATGCAAATGAATTGGTGCGTGAAGTGTGTGTGTGCAAGCCCGAGAAGTGTATGATAATATTATCCGTAAAATTCTTTAATTGCTTTTCAAGTTAGATCCCTATAATCCCCAGTGGAGTCGCTAGTCTATGGAGCCAGAATCCGGCGTGCACCACGCTCGAGGGAAACTCGCACGTGGGAGACGCATAAGTTGGATTCGCCCACCTCAGAAGGGGGAATGAATGTGATATGTAAGGAGTCGCCACCTGATTTATGGGAATCAGGACCCGAGATTTTGGAAAATCAACCTAAATCTAGTTTTCCGAGAAAACCATGGCGATAGTCCAAAGTAGATGGTCTGCGGAACAGAGATAATGGATAAGGGGATCTAGGTACGGGTTGGGAAGGTGTTAGGCACCCAACAACTGCCCGTCCGTGAGGACGGCCTCTACTTCGTGATTAAAGACTTTTAGGGAAATATATGATCAATACTAAGTTATGCATACATACACAAAAATAACTGCACTACAGTAAGTAAGCCCCCTAAATCTACGTGTCATGATCAAATAGTTCTAGGGCAAAAGATGCATGCATCCATCTGTCTGAATGCAGCAAACGCAAACGATGCGTGCCATCGGTAGGCCTACGTGCTAAGAACACAGTGACGTGGACGTACTTTGCATCCACGCGCAAACAAGGGATGTGATACGTGCAATGTGTACACGTACACTCAAGCATGTGATATGGTGTTGTATGCACCATACACTGAGGGATCACATCCAACATAGGATGTGCCCAAAGACGACGAGAAGCAAGTGATGTGGACGTACTTTGTATCCACGCACCAACAAAGATGACGAAAACAGATTCATGGACGCTACGGGGCATGAATCTGAAAGACGACGGAAGCAGATTCATTGACGCAACGGGGCGTGAATCTGAAGGATGACGAAAGTAGATTCATTGACGCTACAGGGCGTGAATCTGAAGGACGACGAAAGTAGATTCATTGATGCTACGGGGCGTGAATCTGAAGGATGACGAAAGCAGATTTATTGATGCTACGGGGCATGAATCTGAAAGGAGACGAAAGCAGATTCATTGATGCTACGGGGCGTGAATCTGAAAGACGATGAAAACAGATTCATTGACGCTACGGGGCGTGAATCTGAAGGATGACGAAAGTAGATTCATTGACGCTACGGGGCGTGAATCTGAAGGACGACGAAAGCAGATTCATTGACGATATGGGGCATAAATCTGAAGGATGACGAAAGCAGATTCATTGATGCTACGGGCCGTGAATCTGAAAGGAGACGAAAATAGATTTATTGACGCTACGGGGCGTGAATCTGAAAGACGACGAAAGCAGATTCATTGACGCTACAGGGCGTGAATCTGAAAGAAGACGATGAGCAGATTCATTGACGCTACGAGGCGTGAATCTGAAGGGTGACGATACGCAGATCCATTGATGCTACGGGCCATGGATCAGAAAGACGACGAAAGTAGATTCATTGACACTACAGGGCGTGAATCTGAAAGAAGACGATGAGCAGATTCATTGACGCTACGGGGCGTGAATCTGAAGGGTGATGATAAGTAGATCCATTGATGCTACGGGGCGTGGATCTGAAAGATGACGAAAGCAGATTCATTGACGCTATGGGGCATAAATCTGAAGGGTGACGATAAACAGATTCATTGATGCTACGGGGCGTGAATCTGAAAGATGACGATGAGCAGATCCATTGACGCTACGGGGCGTGGATCTGAAAGGAGATGATGAGCAGATTCATTGATGCTACGGGGCGTGAATCTGGAAGGACGACGAAAGTAGATTCATTGACGCTACGGGGCGTGAATCTGAAAGGTGACGATAAGCAGATCCAGTGACGCTACGGGGCATAGATCTGAAAGACGACGAAAGCAGATTCATTGACGCTACGGGGCGTGAATCTGCAAGATGACGAAAACAGATTCATTGACGCTACGGGGCGTGAATCTGAAAGATGACGAAAGCAGAGTGTCCCGAAGACGACGATAGGTAGGTTCAGTCCTTAGGCATGAACCTCAAAGATGACGATAGTAGAGAAACTCTAAGACGACGAAAGCGGAGAATCTCAAAGATGATGGTAAGTAGACTCGTCCCATAGGCGTGAATCTCAATGACAATGAAGAACAGATTCAGCCCATAGGCGTGAATCTGAAAGAGGGGTCACGCCCAACATAGGACGTACCCAGAGACAAAATAGGATCACATAATGCACATATGCCTGAGAAATGCGAGCGTCGATGAGAAGCGGATGATGCATGTCCTATGCTCTAGTACCATACGAAGGTATCTAAAGATTCCTAATCTGATTAAGGATGCTCTGACCCTATATGCATGAAAATCCCTAAGCTAAATGTGACGCATTTGGAAAGAAACATGTAAAACAAAGGTGAGAGTAAAATAGGAATTCCACATCGAGTGAAACTCTACGTACCCTCAAAAATAACACACAATCCTAGGCTAATGCAACCTAAAGCTACAAGCATGTAGAGCCTAACCCTAGGGTGAACTAAGCTAGAGACCTTAATCTCTATTATTGTATATTTTTAGGATTTGGCAAGTTATCAGGCCCTTAGGCCCAACATAAGAGGTTGTGGGTTCTTGGGCCCACAAGGAAGAGAATAGGCACTAATGGCCCGAGTGATGGTGATGGGCTTTAGGCAATAGAAAAATGGATCTAGGCACGTGGGCCTGGCATGGAGGCGGGCCCTTAGGCCCAGGCCCGAGAAATGAGCCGTTAAGATCATAGCAACCGATAAAGAGCCCGAAGGCTGAAAGTTTAGGAAAGGAAGGAGGGCCCGTGGGCCCACCACGAAGGGATGGGCCCGCAGGCCCAAAATAGCTTATTCTGAGGCTTATTAAGTGTTTCAATCCCAAACTAGCAAAATAATCAAAACACTAATATAAGTCACGAATTATTTGAAATCAGTAGACAAGTAAATTAACGCAACTTATGATATCAAAACTTTAAGCACAAAGACGGGAGTGCAAAAATGTTTTTGCAAAAATGATGAAGTCACAAGCACGATATCAATCATGTTATACATGTCAAAATAGTGATACTAACTCATGTCAAAAAAAGATGTACTATGCTCTGTGTGAAAATTGCCTCATTGTCACATGCTTGATCATTTCATGCATGCATCATGCAAAACATTTAATGCGAAGATTTTAACCCATGTTTCACGTAAACATCATGTGGTATGCATGCATGTCATTAATTATTTCACGCACAACTGACATATATCACGTAATACATGCTAAAAATCACATGAAATGAAATTTACATTTGCCACATTTTTATCATCAAAATTGCATGCAAGATTTCATTCTCATCAAAACACTGTTACATCATCGCTTCATCGCATAAGATATAAGCTCAACAATAGAAGAAAATAAAAGATGAGGTAGGGATTATCACCTAGTCGGCACAAGCCCGTCGACCTAATTACAAGAAATCTCGCCCTCTTTCGTGTCGATGTGTGGTGGAGGCGACAAGTGGGCTCCACTCCGTGTCCACGTGGAGAGAACCAAACTCTAGGGATGTTGCAAAATTGTTTTTGCAAATAACACACGAGAGAAAAAGAGAATGGAAAAACAAAAATAAACTAAAACTATTTTTTGCAAAACTGCTTTTGCAAACCCTTTTTTTTTGTTTTTTCCTGTGTTTTTTTGTTAAAACAAAAAAAACGTTTTTTTTTTGAGTTTTTACTATTTTTTTAAAAAAAAACTTTTTTTTTCTTTTTCTCTCTCCTTCTCCCTTCTTCTTCTCCACCGGGTCTGTTGCAGACGAAAAAAAATTTCTTTCCTTTTTTTTTTTCTTCTTTTCCTTTCTTCTTCTTCTTTCTTTTCTTCTTCTTCTTTCTTTCTTCTTCTCCTCTTCTTCCTCCTTCTTCCCCTCTCAACGTCTGTAACAGACGTTTGAGTTTTTTTTTTTGTTCACGATTTCTCCCCCCTGTTCTCTCCTGAACTCTCTCTCTCAATCTCTCTTTCGGTTTCTTTCTCCCTCTCACTCAGTCGACCTCACTTCCCCCCCTCACAGTCTTCCGTTCTCTCCCCTTTCAATCAGTCAATCCCCTTCTCCCCAAAATAGGTGTGGGGGACATGGGGAGACCCAAAAAGGGCTTGTCCGCCACGCCACCATGCGCATGCAATGTGCGTGGTGGCCCAAAAATATTTTTTTATTTTTATTTTTTATTTTTTTAATAAAAAAAGTTATTTTTATGTGATTAAAAATGAGAGTGGGTCCCACAAAATTCCTTGAAAAAAGTTTTTTTTTTGAGAAAATAGTTAATTTTGGGGAAATTTGGGGTGAGCCAATCTTGTCGCGACACGTAGCGATGCCTAGGGATTAGAACCGAAAAAAAATCCTATGGTTCCTTGACTGAACCGGTTCCATACTGAGTTCGGGGTTCCTCGAGATTTGGTTCTCTTCTTGTTCCGGATATCATACCAATCATATTTTCACATGAAATAATAGAAATATATAGCATTTTCTTCAATGTGGGTCCACTTCTCTTCCTTACATGAATCTGTACTTCATACTAACATATTTTTACATGAAATCATGATTCCATCTCAACACCAATATTAATATTTACTATTCAAACATTTGCAAAATGATTTATGTATGCATGTAAATCGTGTACGTAGGCAAGGGACTCGTTAATTCCACCCCTATGGAATTAACACATGGGTTTTTGATACCCAACAACTAATTAGGCCAGAATTTCAGGACTAACCTCGACCCATGGGCTTGGGCCCATCTTGGTCCATTGCAACATATAAAGAAAATAAATTCTCGGGTGTTACATCCGTAATCCCACGACTAATAACATCTTCAGCCAAACAAAACAGTAGAGGAGAAAGTGGGTCTCCCTGCATCATACCACGCTTACGACCGAAATAGCCTGTTGCCTTCCCATTGACCACCACAGACATTTTAACTGAATGTGTAGGATTGTAGAGATCCACCCAACAAATTTTGCATTGAAACCAAATTTACGGGGGACATGTAAAAGGAATCTCCACTCGATTGTATCGAAAGCCTTTTTAATATCCAGCCTTAATGCAACATTAAAATTTCATATCAAGAATGCTAGCAGCCTCAGATGCTAAACCAATGCAATTAGTAATATATATATTTTTTAAGAAGGCACGTTGTTGAGGAGATATGATTCGAGAGGCAATCCCACCAAGGCGATCAGCTACTATCTTCGTGATGACTTTGAAATGAAAGTTTGCAAGAGCTATCAGACGGAATTGTTCAATTCTGTCGGTGTTCTCTATTTTGGCGATAAGAATGAGATGATTAGGATTCATATCAGGGAAGAGCCAACCTATTTGAAAAAACATTAGCACAGATGAAAACACATCATTTTTAATTAGATCCCAGAAATGACGATAAAAGCACCCGCCAAAGCCATCCGGGCCCAGAGCCCCCTTCTCATTCATAGAAAAGATAGCCTCACGAACTTCCAATTCATTAGGCAGTTGAGTAAGTGCTGCATTGTCAAGTGCTGTGACAGATTGCGGCACTAAACGATCCACTAAGTCATTGGTAGAAACATTATTCAGTGTACCATAGAGAGATTCATAATAAGCCACCGCATGGTTTTCAATGTCTACAACTTGGTCTAAGATACCACTTTCAGTTTTAAGAACTGAAATTTTGTTATACACTGATTTCATCTTTGCAACATTTTGGAAGAATGAAGTGTTGCGATCTCCATCTGATATCCACTTAGTTCTAGCCTTATCACAGTAGAATTTATCTAATGCATTTAAGGCCTTCGTGAGTTCTCTAGTAGCTGTCATTTCCTCAAGGTGAACGCTATCGTTAAAACCATTGTTGGCAATGCATTGCTGGACATCATCCAGCTTCTTTTTAGCATCTTCCACGTTCTTATTTACATCTCCAAAAACATTTTTATTCCAGCTCTTCAATTCGGCCTTTAGAGCTTTCAATTTTTGTAAGAGAACTGACATTGGACAGCCCACAAACTTCTTAGACCAAACATTGTTTACAACACGATTAATGTCATGGTGATCCAACCACATATGCTAAAATCTGAAGCTTGATTTATGCTTGAGTTCTCCTCTATTAGAGATAAACAGGATTGGGTAATGGTTGGAGTCAATCCTAGATAAGTTACAACACGTAGCTGATGACCAAAAATTAATCCATTGCACAGTGTACGATCAAGTCTAGATTTAATATGTCTACGCATACCTCGACTATTAGTCCACGTGTAGAAGACTCCTTTAGCGTCCAAGTGGTGTAGATTGCAAGCATCAGACAGAGCCATGAAATCTGCATAAGAAATTCTTAGAGGGCATGGACCTCCTCGTTTCTTGTGTGCCCCTAGAACCACTTTGAAATCACCAATAACTGACCAAGGTGCCGAAAAGTTTTGGCTAAGGTTGGACAACTCGAGCCAAAGATTACGACGTTTCAAGTATGTAGTTGCCACATAGACTGAACTAATGCAAACAGCATGACCATCCACATTAACTTCAACTATAATTTGTTGACTTGAGTTTGAGATTACCTGAGGATTCCATACGTGAGTACAACGACCCAATAGGTTTGATGTCCTGCCACCCCTATCATTGATTGCAAAGCTTTTCATACCTATTTGTCTCCAAAAAGAGTTTGAAATAGTGTTGATTTGAACCCAAGGTTCAGCAATAAAGAGAAAATCAAGTCTGTTAGTATTACATATATCTTTGATTACTTGCTGGGTGCTGGTGTTTTCGACACCCTGAGCGTTCTAGTATAGGAGTTTCATGATGCAATTGAAGAGGAAACTATACCCGAGCACGAGTCGGATATGGTTCATCTCTGCTAGCCTGAGCCTTCTTCTTTCGTAATTTTTTCTTTTGTGATTTTCATAGTGGAAGGGCTAGACTTGCATCTTGTTTCATAGTTAGCTCTGCCTCCACTCGATCAGCCCAGGTGCCTGAGATTAAGGCCATGTCTTGATCAGTAACTGATTTGTCCATTGAGTTTTGTACTATTGATTCTGAGTGGGTTGATTTCTCTTCAGAATCATCTGCGTCCTCATCTGAGTTAGCATTCATTGGACATTTTCCATTACTAGTGTTGCCCTCCAAAATTGGGTTGTACTGTGATACATTAGAGATCATGAAACAACATTAGGCGGAAAATAAATTCATGATCTATATGGATCTTGACAATCAAACTCACCACATCAATTAATGATTAAGACAAAGAATCAACATACCTCATGACATCAAACATCATCGTCTTCTTATAGCATCATAGTTTGTGTAATGATCTGATCGATATCAACTCCCTTATGGATGATCAGTTTTTAACTCTTTTCCCGTTGTCTCCGTACATGGTGACTATTGATGGATATATTCACCTCTTACATAGGGCAAGAATTAAGAACCGTATATATCTCCCAAAACTATAAAAGTCTCTCATTCATCAAAGAGACAAGGGTGTTACACCCAAACATCAATATAGGATGTGCCATAACTACTGGACTAGGTTTTTCTCTTAAGACCAAATTAGATGTTACTTGGGCCTGGTTATGTGGGCCACAACTAACATTCTCCCACTTGGCACATATGACCCAAGGCAAAACAAAACATGTTTTATATAAGTAAAACTATTTTGTAAAACGACTCTATAAAGAGCTTAAGACAAAACATACAAGCGCGCAATATTGTTCGAAATAAAACATCCCAATCCATTGGCATCTCATGCATCATAACGTCATAATTAAGTAATCATCTAGTTTGAGTCATGGCGGTTATACGTCTTATAAGCGACATATTCCCTTCCATGGACCACAACACTAGTAATCACCTAATTTGACCTATAATTTGGAAATATCACATTTATGAAAGACTAACATCATAAGTGCCTTTCAGGCGGTTCAACTGTCATATCTTAACAAGATAATGCATGATATCTTACATCACATTTCCAAATATGTGTATATATATGATAAAACAGGAAATCAGAAACATTAATTATTGAGATCTCAAAGATGTCTTATAGAAAAGAATCATAATATCCATGTAACCATATGGCCAACATCGTGGGATACATCTAACAATATCATCATGTTCCTGAAAAGTTCTGAATGATGATCCTTTGGTTAATGGATTCTTTATTATAAGTTACAACTTATACATTCTAAAGACATCCATGTTTCTGAATCTCTTTCTTAAGATAAAGTATTTAAGGTCTCACATTCAAACTACTAAAGTCCGTTAGAGTAGTAAGTTTACTAAACTTTCCTCAATGATGTATATCATTATTTCGTCAAAATGAGTTACAGACAAAGCATGCGATCATGTAGGGAGTTATGAACTTGCCTAACCATAATACATAATAATATACATTCTGATTATTGATGAATAAGGAGTATCATCATGATTTTGCCTTTGGGTGAAAAAACATGACATACATAGCATTCACTCAAATAGTGAAAAGAAAACTCATTTAATTGTAATTTATGAACAAGAAGTATCATCAATATTTAGCCTTTAGGCTGAAACAATGAGATACAAAGTGTTCACTGAAATAGTGAAGAGAAAACATATAAGCATGATTAGAACAAATGCATTCCACAAACATGAACTGGTAGTATCATCACAATTTTGTCTTTTAGGTCAAAATCGCGACATACAAAATATTCAGTCAAAACATATGTTCTAAAGTTGAGTATATACATCACAATTTCACCTTTGGGTTGAAATTATAACATCTTAAATGCTCTCATAAGTAATGAATCTCTTCACTATGTGAATAAAAAGTATCATCATGATCTCGCCTTTGGGTTAAAACCACGATATACCAAGCATTCACACAGAAGTGAAGATGAATTCATAAATATAATTCAGAACAGAAGGGTACTTTAATAATGAATTGGCAGTATTATCACGATTACGCCTTTGGGCTATAATCGTAACATACTAAGTATTCATTCAAAACATAAGTTCTGATGTTGAGCAGGTAGCATCATCACAAGTTGCCTTTAGGCTAAAATTGCAACATACCAAAAACTCATGTAAACTAAAAATCTCTTCACTATATAATGTGGATGACCTCGTAAACATAATTCAGGATAATTTATATTCAATGATGAACCAATAGTATCATCATGATTTTGCCTTCATACAAATTGTTCACTCACAGAATATATACCCCGAGATGAGGCAACAAAATGAGTCAATTACGTTATAACATTTTATAATTATCACAACCGACGATACATTTCCGAACCCATTCTCTGTTGATAATTAATTAACCTAATTAACATTAGTTCACTAATCCAATGCATAAATTACAATAATATGAACTGAATACATAAGTTTATCATTTACCATGGGTCACTTTGGTGACTATCATAATAGTTAAACTTATAACATCTTATAATTCAATAAGATAGAAATAACATACAAGATTAAATTATAAATTGGGTCAAAAAATAATAAGGCAATAACAAGACCTAAAATATAAGTATGAAATCACCAATATAAGTTAATTATAAGCATGTCAAATCAATCAATTCAGTATTCCAATGCATTCGGCTCAGAAAAACGATCAAAATGAGCTTTTACGGCTCCAAAACTGACGTCAAATGAGCCCGAAATTACATAAATACCAATATTCAGAAAACGGTTCCAATATAATTTCAATTTCGGAAATCCAATTCTGGTTATAGTAAATTAAGTCCAATCAGGTCCATTTCAGATTAGTACTTAATCAATACTGGTTCTAATTAGGCATTGGGTCAATTCTTTTATACTTAATTAGTTCAGTTCCAGATCCATAACAAATTCTTACATAATAGTTCCAAATGAACTATTTATGATTCCAAGTTTGGTATCTATTATGAAATTGATTCCAGTTCAAATGGGTTGAGTCAAAGTGGTTTAAACCAAACCAATTCGGGTCACATAATAGGGTTTGGTTCAATCCAGTCCAAAAGGTCCATTTAACTTAAGTGGATCCACCTCACTGAGTCAACTCGGTCCCATCCACTAAATTAATTCAGAATTTTCTACCAAAGCTTGGCTCAAGACACCAAACCGACTTAAACTAAAATTGACCCAAAACTTTCCTTTTCAATTATAGGTATTAAAGTATTATTAAATACTTACCTTTTATTATTATAATAGTTTATTTTTAAACAACCCAAAAAATATCACGTGAACTACATCCCAATACATCAAAGGATGTGTTACCACCTTTTAGAAAAGAGGATGCTAGTTGGCATTGGAAAAGAAATTTAGTCTAACTTGACCATTCTAGGAAAGTAAAGGAGAATTTAGGATAAGACCCACGTCATCATCTTCTCCAACTGAGGGAGAGATAATGAACCAGTAGAAGTTAAACCCCAACAAACAACCGGTGATAATTAAATAACAACTATGAATCAACAGTTGATGGGTAGAGATTTGTCACCAAATCATCAAATCTCTTGTAAAACATAAGAACTTCTCTCTTTTAGGTCAGATATAAAAAACCCTCTTTCCCCTTGATCAAGTGTTCTCTTATGATCCAATCTCCATTAATTAATGTGCAAGTGTGATTATCTAAACAACTTGCTCTGATACCACATGTGATACATTAGAGATCATGAAACAACATTAGGCAGAAAATAAATTCATGATCTATATGGATCTTGACAATCAAACTCACCACATCAGTTAATGATTAAGACAAAGAATCAACATACCTTATGACATCAAACATCATCGTTTTCTTATAG
The DNA here is from genome assembly GCA_002174775.1 of Macleaya cordata. Classification (NCBI taxonomy): domain Eukaryota; kingdom Viridiplantae; phylum Streptophyta; class Magnoliopsida; order Ranunculales; family Papaveraceae; genus Macleaya; species Macleaya cordata. The sequence goes on from MVGT01002089.1 coordinate 96,628, forward strand.
CATCACAGTTTGTGTAATGATCTGATCGATATCAACTCCCTTATGGATGATCAGTTTTTAACTCTTTTCCCCTTGTCTCTGTACATGGTGACTATTGATGGATATATTCACCTCTTACATAGGGCAAGAATTAAGAATAGTATATATCTCCCAAAACTATAAAAGTCTCTCATCCATCAAAGAGACTAGGGTGTTACACCCAAACATCAATATAAGATGTGCCATAACTACTGGACTGGGTTTTTCTCTTAAGCCCAAATTAGATGTTACTTAGGCCTGGTTATGTGGGCCACAACTAACATGTACTACTTTGGAGTTGATTCAGTTTCTTTGGGAATTGCCAAAATTTCAGCTCTCCCATGTTTAGCATCCATCCCAGGTGGATTTTCTTTGTCATCTAAATTTGTTTTTTGGATTTCCGGAGGATCTGTAATTTTTGTTGTGTCATCCTGAGGATCCTTCTTTGAAGAAGTGGTCGTTTCAGCTGATTGAACTGCCTTCACCTCATTTCTTTGCCTTGATTTTCCTTTTGATCTGCCTCTTGATCGGCCTCTGGTAGGATCTGCTTCCTTTGCTTCATCAGATCTTGATTTACAACCACCTGAAGCATGTTCGATGGTTTTACAGTGCATGCAAAAGGCAGGTAGCCTTTCATATGTGATAGAAACTACAAAAGCAAATCCTTCCCTTTCCACTAAATTTTTTTCAGGTAGAGGTTGAACCAGGTCAACATCAATTAAGATCCTGGCATAATGCCAACTAATTCTTCCCGGAGTAGTAGAATCTATTTGGACTGGGACTTCAATTCCACGGGCAATTTTAAGAAGTGTTCTAGGCTGGCAATACTCCGACTGAGTTCCGAAATTCGAACCCATACTTGGGCATGCGTCTGCCTTTGTTTCCCTGGGTAGAAATTAGGGATCCACTGGAAGAGACGGAGCACACTTGGCTTCAAGTTCCAAGCACTGATTGACAATACTTTACGTATGTTGTCAGCTGATGAGAAGCTAAAATCAAAGTATCCTTTTTTGATTGGGATCATCCTTTTCACGGAGCCTTTCCATATAACTGTAAAGACTTTCAGCAACTTTTTGCTTAAAGGTTTGCAAGTGGTGACGAACAGATGCAGTCTTATGATGTGGATAGAATCTCTTAATGAAAAGCTTAGTAAGTGCAGCCCATGTCCTACTTAATCCTGAAGGAATTGAATAAGTCAGTCTTTAGCCTTTTTTTTTTAGAGAAAATGGAAATAGACGAAGTTTTATGGCTTCAGTAAAGACATTAGGGTGATGATTTACCGTTCCACATATCTCTTCGAAATGCCTAATATGAAAATAAGGATTTTCATTCTCAATACCTTTAAATTCGGGTAGCTCTCTTAGGTTCCTGGATGGATCTCGAATTTGCCATTAATATGGGGTATTACTATTCCTGGAAGTTGTGTTACCCCAAAAGAGTACATACAGTCCCGCAGAATTGGAGTAAGAGGATCCATTAGTGCTATGTTCTCGACATTTACTTCATTATCAATATCATTGACTCCAGCCATATCAGAGAAGAGAGAAAATTTACCAATAAAAGTTAATGGAAGAGAACTTGGATTAAATATATCGTTACGTTCAATACGTTTTTCAATCCCTTTCCAAGCACGCATGTACAATCACCGCTGACACACTAATCAAACCTAGCTTTCTAGCAATCAATGCAGGATGGCTCACCTAAAATTGAGAGCAAGATCCTTGAAAAATATTTCTTGGAGTCTTCTCTTTCCTTTTCTAGACTAGCTCCTATTCCTTTTCAAAAGTCAAACACTAGCTATTTGCCTAACAAACCCCTTCAACGTAAACCGACCAGATCAATCCCCAGGTAGTCGCAAGCTTCGAAAGCTTTGATAGCTACCTCCTTCAGCAACGTTTCCCTTTTTCAAGGCGGCTGTTTTGTCAGGATCTTTCTAAACACCGCTACTGTTCCCTCGTGAGCAAGCCAAGAAAACAACTAAGTTAAACTTCTGTTAAGGTTCCTACAAACCCTAGTTGGTCTTCTTACTAGTCCAAATTTTAGGCTAAGGATTGCGTTAAGTTATTATTTTCCAGGTCGAGCACAAGAAGTCCAGCGATGAAATCCAGTTTCTTATCTTGTTTAGGTTCGGTGGGCCCTTTGCTAAGAAAAGCAGTAAAATACTTTAAATCTGCACACAAAGGCATCTGGGAAACCTATTGGCAGGGGATTCATAGGATGATTAGAAGTACTTACTACCCGTTCAAGACAAAAGATGATCGAGTTGAATCGACCCAGGCCACCAGATTTCAAGATCTAGTATATGAACCTGTAATGCCCTGCCCTCACATTCAGGTATGTAGCCCTTACTCAATGAGAACTAGGCATTCCGACGGAACTATTAACAACCTGTAGCTCTAGGGTATACGCGTTACACCAAGCTAACAAGAAGCTTGCACTCACATTCAATACACAAGTAAAATAAAGCTAAAATAAACTTTATTAACTTAAAGATAAGCTGTCAAATGAACAAACGAATGAACGAATATTCTCAAAGAATAATGGACTAAACATGTGTCCAAACCGAACTAAACTTAACATAATCAAAAGTAAAGTCTTGCATCTTCTCAGAAACTCTACGAAGTTCCCGAAGGTTTACTCCTGTCTACCATGATTGCCATTTCTATTGAGGATTTGTCTGTTGATCTTGACCTAAAAAGATTAATGGTGCTAGGTCAAAACCTAGCCAGCAATTTCTCTAGTTCCCTTGGCTTAGATTCAGGATAACCATGAAATTCATGAGAGTGTATTAACATTATATCATAAGATATATCAATATAAAAAGATAAACAAAGTAAAGAGATGCATAAATTGACGGCTGTGGTGTTTTATGTTCTTTAGTTAAGTTTTGATTCTCGCAACAAGTGGTGTGCCCTAGTTACTACCCATGTTTTACCCGTCCCTATAGTTCACTCGAGACACCGGTCGTGCGCCATGTGAATCCGATAAACAACCTCGAAGTCCATCCCCAGAACACTGGTAATCCTGTCGGCGTTACTTACGTGTCAAGTGATTCCGTAGACCTCACTTGGTGATTCCATAGACCTTGCTTGGAGAGGACTAGGCCTTTATAGGACCTAACTATGTTTGCACACAAGCCAAACAAGTTATATAAGCACACATCAAGCTTATGGAGGATAATTGCGTATTAAGCATGTTTACTTGTGATCACCATCCTAAGTATACTTGACGAAGTGTTTAAAGATGCATTCACTACTATGAATACATGTTTAAACATAAACCCACATGTTATACATCATGTAGATCACAAACATGAACATAAATAACTTCATTAAAAATAAAAGATGAGTTTTAATGACAAGGCCAGCAAGTATCGATACACTTTTAAAAATGCTTTTGAAATTGATTTTGGTGTCAGCCATCAAAACAAGTTTATTTTTTAAAACAACAACTATAAAGAGAAACATAATTCAACTATATATTGTAACACCCTAGATTTTCTTAGTTGGGTTGGACCCGAAAGTGGCCTTTAAGCCTATGGGCCCAAAATAGCCCATAAAATAGTTTCGATGTAAGTCCAAAATTTTTAATTAGTTAGTAGGATGGAAACATAGAAACCTTGTCCTAGGATCCATGCATGCATAAAATGAAATGAAATGAGAAAATTTAGGAGTTTCGGTGAGGAAAGGAACTAATATAGAAAAAATATATTAGGTGTGGGGCATCCAAGTGGGCCCCACACATTATTTAGAAAACATGGGCAGCACCTTAGGTGCACCACTTAGTTGGGTGTTTGGGCTTTTACAAAAGTCATTTCAAAATAAAACTCTTTTAAAATCAAAACTCTATCTTTAAAGGTTTTTGAAAAATAATAAACACCAATTTATTTTAGATAAATACTAAATTATCCTCTAAAACTAGATAATTATCCTCAAACTTGGGAAACAAGTATTAGATTACAACCATTAGATCATGTTTATCTAAACTCTAGTTAATCCTAACCATCCAAAAAGGTTTCCCAAATTCTAAATATTCCTTATTTTGGATTATCTACTAAAACCTAAATTCTATCCCTATTTTATCTCTAATTTGTAGTAGATAATTATAGCCACTGGATTAACTTGATATTTGATCTAAACCATTTAAATTAGATATATTTTTGAACTTAAAAATTAGCCCCTTATGTAGAAATCGTTTTCTACATTAAGCTAGCATAATTGTTTTAGTTTCTTAAACTAGTTTTGGATAATTCGAAGGGAGAGTTTCTAATTTTTCCAAGTGTAAGGGGATAAGGATAGGGGTAGTTTGAACCCTATAAATACCCGTCCCCTCTCCCTAGTTTGACCCACAGACTCAACTTTCTTTCTCTCTCTCTATCTCTCTTAGTTTCTCTCCAGTTTTCTCTTTCAAGTTCAAGAAGAAGAAAAATCTAAAATCCTTCAAAATTCTCTCTTCTCTTCTTCTTCGTCTTCTTTTCTTTTTTCTTCTTTCTTTCTACTCTTTTCTTCTAAAACCATTTGTTGAAGAAGAAGTCAAGCTTGGAGCCCTAAAAGACCTTCGAAGAAGAGCTGTTCTTAAAGCCTCGAGGATTTAAGCGAAACTAGGGGAAACCCCCATCCTAAAACTGTTTTTTTTTTCAAAATTCCCTTAAAATTGTTTATGAAATATGTTTTCAAAAAGTTTTTTTTCAAAAATCATCATGTTTTCAAAATTGTTTTTCTACAAAATAATTTCATGTTTTTTAAAAGTTTTCTGCATAAAAAGCATTGTTTTAGGAGTGTGAACACGAGTGATTTTTCTTTCTTTAATAAGCTATCCAAGATAAAGTGAAAAGATGAGAGATTTCTTTTAAAAGATACAATGTGAAACCCCGCTAATAAAAAATAATAATAATAATATTAATAATATTATTAAAATTAAAAGCAAACAAAAAAAAAGGGAGAGAGGAAATATTTCTAGCTAGGTTTGGGGGACACGGGCTGGCCCGACCCGCGACCCAGCCCGTGACCCGAACCCGCCACCTCCCTCTCCCCCAATCAGCTTAGTGCTGATCTTTAAAAATAAAAATAAAAAAAATAAAACGCAAGAGAGAAAAAGAGAGTAAAAGAGAGACTGTGAGAGAGGGAGTGAGAGAGAGATCATGAGGGAGAGACTGAGAGAGAGTGAGAGAGAGACAGTGAGTGAGAGATCGTGAGGGAGAGACTGAGAGAGAGTGAGAGGGACTGTGAGAGAGAAAGAAAAGAGAAGGGAGAGGAGAGTAGAGGGACAGGGAGCTGCTAGAGAGGGAAAAGAAGAAGACAGCAGCAGCAGTAGCTGCTGCTGTCCACACCGGGAAGAAGAGCAGCTACTGCCGCCGGAAGCAGCTGCCATCCAGCTGAAGAGAAGAAGAAGAAGAAGAAGAAGAAGAAAAACAAGAAGAAGAAGGAAGAAGGAGGAGAAAGGAGAAGAAGAGGAGAGGAAGAAAAGGGTTGTTCCTTGGGTAAGATTTTCTAACCCATTTTAACCCCATTTCAGCTAAATTCCTGAGTTAATAACTTAGGGTTTTTTGTTCAACATGCATGCTAGTGTAGATCTTAGTATTTTGGAGCTTAATGGTGGAAGAGGGGATGAGATTGGCTAATATTTTTGTGTTAAGGTGAGAAATCAGCACCCTAATATTGTAGATCTTAAAATTTTTGTGATGTAAATTTGGGTTTTTAGAAGAAAACGAAAAACTGAATCATCCATCAATTGTTCTAGCTTTCCAAGAAGCAGATAATAGAGTCATAAAGAGTGAAAGATGAAGCCGCAAATGAAAGAAATAAAAATGAAGTATCATTTACAACTAACAAAACAAAAATAGCAACTAGCTATCCATCGTATCAGCACTGGAGGACTCCGCAACAGTAGAAGAAGGTGGAGGAATGTCCTCATCTCCATCAAAACTGGAGGATTCACCAGAGGAATCCTCATCTTCAGTGTCATCATCAGGCTCAATAGGGCGATCATGACTGGTCTTGGATCTCCCCTCTTCTGGCACAGCAGGAATGCCTTCAACCCCAACCTTTGCAGCAATGGCATTCACAACGGGCACCAACATCTTCATGTATGCAAGGATGGTGTTGGTGGCCTGTACTTGTGCAACCCGTGCCTGTCGTCGAATCTCCCTCCGAGTATGTCTGGA
>MVGT01002089.1:111048-125587 GCA_002174775.1 Macleaya cordata
GGGGGGGGTGAGCGAAGCTCAGTAGGTTCAACCAAAATATAGGTTAAAAGAGACTATCACCATAAATTTTCAAACAAACAATGCAAACAAACCTTTTACCGTATATTCCATGCATGCTACAAGATTCAAAGTTTTAGAAAACTTACCTTGAAAACTGGTGTCAGTCATAGCTTTTGGCCAAATTCATTTTCAAAACAAATCGTCTTTGGATTTCTTTTCCAAATCAAACAACTTTTGAAAACATAAGTAAGTTTCAAAATAGTAGAGCACGAGTTTTAGAAAACTGCATACCAATACCTTTTCATTATTATTATTAATAATGTTCCTCTTCCTTCGTCAGGGTTATTTTGGAAACCAACCACCGTCTTCTCTGGACGAATCCGGATATAAGCTTTTCTCTTATGGAGAATGCCCCTCAAAGAAGTGCTTTTTAGGCCCAACAACACATCACTTTCAAAATACTACAATCATACATCTCAACTGACGAAATTACGTTTTAAACTGTGTCACCTCTCTTATGGAGTATACATCTAACCTCTCTTATGGAGAACTTTTAATACCACTTGTATATCACTACTCATGGTTACTAAGGCAATTAACCTTAAAACCCAGGTTTTGCTTTTAAAAGAAATCTCTCATCTTTCCACTTTAACATTGATAGCTTATTAAAGAAAGAAAATCACTCATGTTTACTCTCCCAAAATAATGCTTTTATGCAGAAAACCTTTTTGAAAACATGACAATATTTTGTAGAAAACGATTTTGAAAACATGATGATTTTTTAAAACAACCTATTTGAAAACATATTTCATAAACAATTTTAAGGGAATTTTGAAGAACAAGTTTTAAGGATGGGGGCTTCCCCTACCTGTTTCGCTTAAATCCTTGAGGCTTTAAGAACGACTCTTCTCCGCAGGTCTTCTAGGGCTCCAAGCTTGACTTCTTCTTCAACAAATATTTTAGAAGAAAAGAGTAGAAAGAAAGAAGAAGAAAGAAAAGAAGAAGAAGAAGAAGAAAAGAGAGAATTTTGAAGGATTTTGGGTTATTCTTCTTCTTGAACTTTAAAGAGAGAATTAGAGAGAGTTTAAGAGAGAGAGAGAGAGAGAGAATTAAGTGTGTGAGGAATTTCGAACTAGGGTGAGGGGTATTTATAGGGTTTGACCCGCCCCCCCCCACCTTATCCAACACACTTTTAAAAAAAATAAAAACTCTCCCTTTGTAATTATCCAAAAATAAAACAATTATGCTAGCTTTATAAAAAGTCGATTTCTATAAAAAGGGGCTGATTTCTAGCTTCTAATATTTTTCTAATTTGAATGGTTGAGATTAAATATCAAGTCAATCCAATGGCTATAATTATCTACTATGAATTGGAGATAAAATAGGGATAGAATTTAGGTTTTAGTAGATAATTCAAAACAAGGAATATTTAGGATTTGGGAAACCTTTTTGGATGGTTAGGATTAACTAGAGTTTAGATAAACATGATTTAATGGTTGTAATCTAATACTTGTTTCCCAAGTTTGAGGATAATTATCTAGTTTGAGAGGATAATGTAGTATTTATCTAAAATAAATAGGAGTTTATTATTTTTGAAATACTTTAAAGATAGAGTTTTGTTCTAAAAAGAGTTTTATTTTGAAAAGACTTTTGTAAAAACTCAAATACCCACTAAGTGGCTCACCCAATGTGCTGCCCACGTTTTCTAGCTAATGTGTGGGGTCTACTTGGACGTCCCATACCTAATATATTTATTATAGATTAGTTCCTTTTTCCATCAAAACTCCTAAATTTTCTCATTTCATTTCATTTTATGCATGCATGGATCCTAGGGCAAGGTTTCTATGTTTCCACCCCACTAACTAACTAAACTCTTTTGGACTTATGTCCAAATTATTTTATGGGCTGATTTAGGCCCATGGTTTTAAGCCCACTTTCGGGTCCAACCTAACTAAGAAAAATCTAGGGTGTTACATACTAAAACCTAAATTTTATCCCTATTTTATCTCTAATTCGTAGTAGATAATTATATCGATTGGATTAACATGATATTTAATCTAAACCATTCAAATTAGATATATTTTTGAAACTAAAAATCAGCCCCTTATGTAGAAATCGTTTTCTACATTAAGCTAGCATAATTATTTTATTTTCTTAAACTAGTTCTGGATAATTCCATGGGAGAGTTTCTAATTTTTCAAAGTGTAAAGGGATCAGGAGAGGGGGCAGTTTGAACCCTATAAATACCCTTCCCCTCTCCTTAGTTCGACCCACACAATCAAGCACTACGCCAGAAACGGAGTTTATTGACACTTTAGTGTCTGACTATACGACGAAACATAATAGTCAAATATTGTTTGACAGACGGAATATGTTAATTAGCAGAATACATTTATGAATTCCGCCAAACACCTTTTTTCATTAAAAAACTCAGCGGGAAACCAGGGGCCCGTTTGGTTCACGATTGGAAAACTTGTTTTGAAAAACTAATTTACACCTAAACTAATATGCATTTTGTACTACATCTAAAACTGTTTTAGATTTTACAATAAAATCATGTATGATTTTACAAAACAAAAAAATGTTGTTTTCTTTGTTTTCAATGAAATCATTTAGGATTTTATAGTAAAGTCAAAAAAATAGTTTTAGATGTCATACAAAATGTAGTTAATTTAGGTGTAAATTAGTTTTTGAAAACAAGTTTTCCAATCGAGAACCAAATGGGCCCTAAATTTTTCACATTATCTTTTCGCCGCCAAACACCTTTTTTCCTCAAAAACTCAGCGGGAAACCAAATTTTTTCACATTATCTTTTCGCTTTAGTTTCAGGCAAATGCTATCTTACCCAAAACAGCCAAAGTCTGCCGAATCCGCAGTGATATGCAAGCATACTAACACAAATCGGCAGCCAGGTTACTTTCTCTCTCTCTCTCTCTCTCTCTCTCTCTCTTTCTCTCTCTCTCTCTTCCCTTCGATTTTATGTTTGAACAGAACTTATACCAGCGGTTTCTTGTTGATTTTGAATCGATTATAAACTCCAACCATTTATATTCAAATTATATTGATTAGGGGTTTTTAGTTAACCTAGCTACCAGGATCGAATAGGGTTTTTTTTATTAACCTTGCTACCAAGATCGATTAGGGATTTTTAGTGAACCTAGCTACTTGGATCGATTAAGGGTTTTTAGTGAACCTAGCTACCAAGATCGATTAGGGGTTTTAAGTTAGAGAGAGATCCTTGTGGTTTACAAAATCTCAATTTGAGTTGAGACCTTTGTTTGATCTTTTCTTTAAAACTAGAAAAACCAAAAAAAGAAATTGGAATGATAAAAATGGAGACGTGCCTCCAAGATGTGTTTTGAACTTTTGAAGTTTTGTGCTGGATCCCAAATTAATTACCTACTTGACTAAGGTTTGTGCACCTAGCATCACTCTAATAAATTATTGCAAAGCTTGTTTGCCAATTCGGCTTAGCTTTTTGTTTTAGCTTATTGTGTTAGTATTGGTGGTTCTTTAGTTTAATGCACATAAACTTTGAGTTAATATTGGTTTTTCTGTTATATACATTTGTTTGGGTGGAATCTATTTTAGTTTATTGGGTTAATATTTGTTTTCTTTAGTTTGATCACTTAAACTTTGAGTTAATCAACTGCTGAAGCCATATAATTTGTTTTGCTCTTTTACTTCAATCAAACAATTTCTCTTTAGGTTTGTGTTGATTTCAAACCCTAATCACTTTTTTTTTTCTTTTGAATGTGTTGATGATTCAAACTTGACATACATTTTAGATTTCTACGAACACTAGACAGGCCAGTTTTTTATTTTTTTTAACCAAGTTTATCCCTCGAAAGCCTCATCAGAAGAAACCTATTTTTGTTTCTTTTCCTTTCTAAATTTCCCCCTCCTTTCCTATTGATTGGATCATATTAATCTGTTTTAGTAATGCAAGTGATGCTCTAGATAAGTTTAGATTTTTAAGTGTGACTGAGCCCTCTCTTCTTGGAGAAGCTGGTGAGCTGGAGATACGCATCAAGCCAGATCCTGACAACAGGACTATCACCTATGGTTTGGTGATTCAACTGTTTCATATTAACTTTTTTGGATCAATAGGAATAGTTATTAAAATTTGTTTGCACTGAAATTGCAGCGATACTGGTATTGGAATGACCAGAGAAGAGCTCATTGATTATCTTGGAACTATTGCCCATAGTGGAACCTCTAAATTCTTAAAGGCTCTTAATGTTCCATCTCTTCTTTTCTTTTTCTTTTTTTCTTCTTTTTAATTTTGTACACTACATTTTCATGTTTCTTTACTCAACATGTTTGTTCCTTCTCACTTCCCAAGGTACTGGCATTCACACACACAACAACCTCTTACGAAAGCAAACACACGACTGAAAAGTAAAAAAGAAATTCAACAGCACCAGAAAGGAACCGTTCACTCTGCACACTGCATGAAAGAGTCATTCGAATGCATAAACTAGAGGCACTACTTAGATGAGCCATTTAATTTTCTTTAAACTTTCTTGTCCATTCTTTTATTATGCAGGAAATAAGGATCTCGGGGCAGATAATGGTTTGATTGGTCAGTTTGGTGTTGGGTTCTATTCAGCTTTCCTTTTTGCTGACAGGGTATATTTGATATTCTAAATTAGACTTCTGAATCTCTTGTATCTTCTACTATGTGTAGCCTTAGTGATGCATTTGTGGTCATATTGCTAAGCAGCTATTTTCTGAGTTGGTGTAGGTGGTTGTGTCAACAAAGAACTAGTATGTCTGGGAGTCTGTAGCTGATAGTAGCTCTTACGTGATCAGGGAAGAGACTGATCCTAAAAAGTTACTCCCTCATGGAACCCAAATCACTTTCTAAGGGTAATCTGTTTTGCTCCATTTGTTCATTGATATCAACTTCATTCTCCTTTGTGCCTCATTTAGTTTTTTTTTTTTGTTTTTTTGGTTTTACAGCCTGATGATAAGTATGAATTCTCTGAGTTAACCAGAATTCAAGGTTTGGTGAAGAATTACTCGTAGTTTGTTTCCTTCCCCATCTACATATGGCAAGAAAAATCAAGAAGCATTGAGGTATTAATCTTGGACTGGCGTGCTTAAAAAGTTCCTAGCTATCGTTGCAGTTCGTTGGAAAAATTAGGATTATTCATTTTGATATAAGTAGCTGTTTCACATCATATGTTTAAGAAAAAAGAGTAATCAAATTGCCCTTTAACTAGTTGAAATGCGATTTTTGGGCAGGTAGAAGAGGAGGAAGAACCAAGGAGGGTGAAGAAAAGGCAGAGGTTGATGATTCTTGGTTGCCGGTTAGGACGAGCTGTTTTCTTGTTCAAATAGCATATTAGAGCGCTAGTATTTCTACTTGTTTCCAGGGTGAAAAGAAGATGAAGAAAAAGACTGTTACTAAAAAATATTGGGACTGGGAGTTAGCCAATGAAACAAAACCTATTTAGGTAAGTTTTGAACCTTTCTATTTCAATATAGCTATGAATCCCAGTGCATGGATTTTGATATCCTACAAAATTATATCTACAAACTAATTTCTTTCTTTTTATTTGTTTCCTTTTAGTTATCAAGATTGGAAGTAGGACTAAAGATACCACCAAGTGATAAAAGTTATAAGGTAGAGGTAAGCTGTTAGTTGAATTAGTAAACTTTTATTGAACGGAAAATGAGTAGGATGCCCTTGCATGGGAAAAAAATTGAAGTAGAGGACATGCTTTTTTTTCATGTAAGGACAGTCCTCGGCACACGTTAACGCGATGTAAAAAGACGAAAAACCCATCTGTTGAATAATGACGGTGCACGTTAGCAAATCCCAATTAATGAATTTTAACATAAAAATGACCATAACTTTCAAAATATAAATCGGATTTGAACAAAATTTATATCGTTGGAAAGCATTTTTCAAGATCTTTAAAACAAGATCACACATGAATACCAAATTCAAAAAAAAAAAACCAGAAAAAACCTATTTACCAAGCTTAAAAACAATGCAAATTATAGTTTGCATTGTTTAAAATATAATTTTAAACAAAAGTATTTAAAATAGCTGATGCAAATTCGTTTTTTACTATGCAAATTATAGTTTGCATTGTTTAAAATGTAACTTTTTAGCTTTTTTCTTATTCAATCTAGTTGCATAGAGACTTAGAGAAGTGCATATGCTCAAAACTACTTAAAATAGCTGATGCAAATTACAATTTGCATCGTTTTTTACTATGCAAATTATAGTTTGCATTGTTTAAAATGTAAGTTTTTTAACTTTTTTCTTATTCAATCTAGTTGCATAGAGACTTAGAGAAGTGTAGATGCTCAAAAGTATTTAAAATAGCTGATGCAAATTACAATTTGCATCGTTTTTTACTATGCAAATTATAGTTTGCATTGTTTAAAATGTAATTTTTTTAACTTTTTTCTTATTCAATCTAGTTGCATAGAGACTTAAAGAAGTGTAGATGCTCAAAAGTGTTTAAAATAGCTGATGCAAATTACAATTTGCATCGTTTTTTACTATGCAATCTATAGTTTGCATTGTCTAAAATGTAATTTTTTAGCTTTTTTCTTATTCAATCTGGTTGCATAGAGACTTAGAGAAGTGCATATGCTCAAAACTACTTAAAATAGCTGATGCAAATTATAATTTGCATCGTTTTTTACTATGCAATCTATAGTTTGCATAACCGTTTTTATTATACAAGCAGTTATGGGTTTTCATAGTCTAATTACGAAGATTTTTTTTTTTTTTAAATTAGTATTGTTGTCTGGTCTCATTTTAAAGATCTTGAAAAATGCTTTCCAAAAATATAAATTTGGCAAATATCTAATTTGTAGATTAAAAGTTATAGCATTTTTAATTTTAAAAAAACTTATTTTCTCTCTCTGCCACGTCATCGGTCAATACAAGCAAAAACAGTTAGAAATATACGTGGTTAGCAAAGAGAAGGGTAGTTTAGGTACCAAAATTTTAGAGTTTTAAAATAAAAGAAGGAATTAACTCCTTTCCTTATAAAACGTTAAAAAGTAGGGATTAGACTTATAAAACAAAAATTGCTTGTCCTCTACTTGAAACTGGTATAAAAGGAGGGCTTTCAGCCCAATATTGTGTTTATTGAATTAGGCGATAATTCTGTTAATGTTGAGCGCATGCTCATTGATGGATTCAATCTGTTTTATGCATTGGGTTCCCAATTTATGGCTTCAAGAATTAATACGATTGGACCATTTCTTTCAACTCTTTCTCAAAACTTGTTCATTGTAGTTTTATGAGAGGCAAAATTATGTAAAACCCACTCCTAATGGTGTCAATTGGTTTAGTTCCTAGGCATTTATTTTTGTAATCTTGTCCGTCAAATGATTGCTATTTTTTAGTATCAAGTTCAAATAAAAAGGTGATGTTAGTGCTATGATATTGATTTAGCTTTTAACATATTTATACTTATCCTTATATCTCTTTAGTTAGGTTTTGATGCTTATTTGCTTCTTTTTTGGTATCAGGTTTCGACTTTAATATCACAACCCATATTAGATAAGATGGAAGAAAGACCAAGTGTCAAAGACAGATACTGTAGAAGAAGATAATAACAAGGTCAAGAGCAAGAGATGTAAACTTTTAGAAAGAGTTGTATTTATTATTAGAATATTCTGTAAATTTTGTATCTTTTGAAAGTTTTCTTAATTTTTTATACTCTTTATGTAAAATATACAATTCAATGTAAATTTTTATTGATTAATGAGGTAGCAATTTTTTGTTATAATTTGTGATTAAAACTTTAGTACGTATTCAATTGACAGAAAAATGCAAAAAAAGAAAAAAAAAGAAATATGATTAATTATTGTTATTTCAAAATGACAGATTGTTATAGTGGATTACAAGAAAATAATGGAAGGGAAGTTCACAAGATTTTTTACTAGTACAATCTGTCATTCACGTTTTGACGGATGAAATTAGTCGTTTTAATAAATAATTTTTTAACGGTAAAAAACTGTCATTTTTATTTTTGACTACACCTTTTTTGAAAGACCATTCGACGGACTGAAACCGTCAAAAACAATGATTTTCGTCAGTTTTCACCAGTCAAAAAATGCCATTTCTAGCATAGTGAACTCTCTCTCTCTCTCTTAGTTTCTCTCTAATTCTCTCTTTTAAGTTCAAGAAGAAGAAAAATTCAAAGTCCTTAAAAATTCTCTCTTCTCTTCTTCTTCTTCTTCTTCTTCTTCTTCTTCTTCTTCTTCTTTCTACTCTTTTCTTCTAAAATCATTTGTTGAAGAAAAAGTCAAGCTTGGAGCTCTAGAAGACCTTTGGAGAAGAGCTGTTCTTAAAGCCTCGAAGATTTAAGCAAACAGGTAGGGGAAACCCCCATCCTAAAACTGTTTTTTCCAAAATTCCCTCAAAATTGTTTATGAAATATGTTTTCAAAAAGTTGTTGTTAAAAAATCCTCATATTTTCAGAATCGTTTTTCTACAAAATAATTTCATGTTTTCCAGAAGTTTTCTGCATAAAAACATTGTTTTGGGAGTGTGAACACGGGTGATTTTTCTTTCTTTAATAAGCTATCCAAGTTAAAAGGAAAAGATGGGAGATTTCTTTTAAAAGATATACCCTGGGTTTTAGTGTTAGTTCCCCTAGTAACCATGAGTGGTGATACTTACAAGTGGTATGAAAAAGTCCCCATAAAAGAGGATAGATGTGTACTTTATAAGAGAGGTGACACAGTTTAAAACGTAATATTCGTCAGTTGTGATTTGTGATGTAATATTGTGAAAAGTGATGTGTTGTTGGGCCTAAGAAGCATTGCTTTGAGAGGCATTCTCCATAAGAGAGAAGTTTATATCTGGATCCGTCCAGAGAAGACGATGGATGGTTTCCAAAACAACCCTGATGAAGAAAGAAAAACCTAATTAATAAATAAAAAGGTATTGGTATACAGTTTTTCAAAAATTTGTTTGTTTTGAAACATGCTAATGTTTTCAAAAGTTGTTTTGATATATAAAGTAGAGGTGTGATTTGTTTTGAAAATGATTTTGGCCAAAAAGCTATGACTGACACCAGTTTTCAAGGTAAGTTTTCTAAAAACTATGGATATCCTAGCATGCATGGAATAGATGGATAAAAGGTTTGTTTGTATTGTTTGTTTGTTTGGAAATTGATGGTGTTAGTCTCTTTTAAGCTATGTTTTGGTTGAACCTACTGAGTTTCGCTCACCCCCCCCCCCCCACTTTTCCCCCACAGGTCTCAGAGAGAACCGGAAAGCTTAGGCGTCAAAGATCGAAGTAGAGAGTCGCTGGTAGAAGTCAAGTAAGTGATATATAATCCATAGCAAACAATAAGTGATGTTTACATCTCATGGGTATTGGGATTCTAAGTACTCTTTACTTTTCTATTTCTTTTGTTTCAAACAATGATACAGTCTTTTTTTCTTTCTTTCATTGTTTCAAAGAACAAGTTCCTTAGTACTTATATTTGAATAAAGTATTTGAGGTAGTTCTTATATTTATTCATACTCATACTTCTGAGTCTCTTTCTATACTCAAGAGCTACTTATTCTTCCCTTAAAGATATCTACACTTTTAGTTTTAAGCAGTCTAGTTGCACAAGCTGAAGTTTATGTACATTTTCTGAACTGAATGACCTAGAATTAGGCTCTGGCCAAAAGAGGAAAGGTAGAGATCTCTGAGTCTAGTTTCCAGAGAGTCAAACAATTCCTGATTCCAATTTGAGACGAACCAGATACACCCTTTTCTTTAAACTATTGAAAATGAGTCTTCAAAACTCTTCGAATCGTTTGTTTTTTCAAATGTGTATTTGCACAGTTGAAACCCCATGCTTCCTAAACTCTTGCTAACTGATTTGCATACCTTTGGACCTAAAAAGATTGTTTTCATTTCCTCACATATTCACCTTAGTGACACCACGGGGCCTGGGTCGTGGATTCAACTCAAAAATGGGTCGGACCATTAGCATCCATGGTTGGGGCGTCACATATATAGTAACTAGGTATATCCCGTGCCTTCGGCATGATCAATACCTCGTTTGCCTCATTACACACGCTACACGCGTATAATTTGGCAAATTAAGCAGCGATTCGAATTTTGGATATACAAACGCTCTTCCTCCTTTGAGCTGAGGCACGGTCAATATCTCGTTTGGCTCTTCACACGCGCTACGCGCGTATGATTTAACAAATTAGTTATCCATCCTCCCCACAAACGTTTTGTGTGTGTGTGGTTAGATGTCCAAATGCGCTATACGCATTGGCTCTAAACGCGCTTCGCGCATCCCCAAATGTGCTCCGTGCATGAAATACTGAAAAAAATTAAAAGTGGAGTGAAAAATTTAAAAAGAAGATTAAGATAAGATTTGTAAGGGAAGAAGTGAGAGATGGAGAGTTTATTCAACTACTGCTACAACAATATGCTAAACTCCATACCACATGGGACATATACGATCATCATTTCTGAAGTAGCTAATTTAATTATAATCTAATTGGATTCTTGTGAAGCAATTAAAATTGATGATGGTATCAAATATAAATACTATTTTATTTTCACGTGTCGGCCATACATGTTGCGGAGGTTATTTTGTTGTGGGTAATTATCAACTTTAGTTTTGGTGTTCTTTAATGTATTGCCTATATAAAATTTTATAAGCTTGATACTGAACCCACTAATGCAACTATAGCATTTTTTTTTGATAAAAGCAAAAGTTTGATACTGACCCCACTAATGCAACTACAACATTTTTTTTTGATAAATGCAACTTCTTTGACTCAGAACTACGGATGTTATTGTAATAAGGACCGAGATAAAGACACGAATTGGTCCACAGTTGCATCGTCTACCTTCAACGACGCTACCCCCATAGGCGACGCTACCCCCATAGGCGCAGTCACCGACACCTTTGGTGGATACGTATGTCTATGCAGGGAAGATTTCATAAAGAGAAGAGGAAAAAAAAGAACAATAAAGAGCTTGTGCAAAGAGAATAAGGCAAATTAAATCCATCAAACAATTTGATCAATAAAATCAACAGATTATGTCCTCACATGCAAATTAATTTAAAGAAATAAGTTTTTTACTCTTTGCTTGAAACCCAAAATAACAGCACCAAATTACAAACTATAGTTTCACCCCAAAATAGATCAGCATACTACCATTAGAGATCAGAAAAATTAATCTTCGTCCAAATCCATCATAGTAGTCGTTGATCCAACTTCGGAATTGATCTATCCCCCATGTGAGTTATCTTAATTTTCAGAACTCATTATACCTTGAAGAGCTTAAAAAAAATAATCAAAGCAGTAAGAAAATCAAGAAAACAAAAACACTGCAAAAAAAATACATGGGAGCAAAACTCGCACCTTAACAAACACTGAAGCAACAAAAAAAATTCTACCATTCAGATGATCTCCAAAATCATAACGCAAGTACAAAAATTAAAAACCCAAGAGTGAGCATATAAAAAACCATTAAAAAATCAAACGAAAACAAAAAAGAGCAAATGAAAAACCAAAGAGAGATGTCTACCTCCACCTAGAGATTAACCATCTCTTTCACCTGCATAACCAAAGAAAAAAAATATAGCAGAGCTTAACAAAAGAGTGAGGATCTGATGGTTCCCGTTGCTCAGATCTGAAAATTCAATTTTTTTTTCCTTCAAACCTGCAATAAATGAAACAGATAAATTTACAGACCAAAAAAAGAAGAAGAAGAAATATATCGAAAGCTAAAATCAGAGAGAGAGAAAGAGAGAGAGAGGGGAAAAGGAAAAGGATTTTTTCCTTCTTTGGTGGGAAATAATAGTAGTAGTAGTAGAAGAAGAAGAATAAGAAGAGAAGGGTGTTCAAACTACATCTGTAATCTCACCATTAGAAATAATTCCTAATCCATTCTTAATCCTTTTTATCTCTACAAATCATCATACCGTCATTAACCCATATCAAGCACACCGCCACACCTTATAAACAAACTCAAAGACAAAGCCATAGTTTGCAAAGCGAGCCAGTCTGGTTGTACACACGATGGTTAAAAGATAGAGTGAGAGTAGAGAGTAAGGATACGAATCTGTACCTAGAGGAAGAGCTCTCCAAATCAGAGTGAAAAAGAGCAGCCTATCTAGAATCTTCAGCTCCTTTGATGGAAAGAAATCATCTACACGGCAAGGCATTTATCTTCACTGTATGAAAAAGAATTATTTATTATTTCCATAAGCCCCTTAAAAGATCAGAATAGGGAACATGGAGAAGAAATAAGAAAACAGAAAGTTATATGAGTTGGATGTACTTTAGAGGAAGAAGAATGAGCTACCTGCTAAAAATAAGGGGAAGACCAAACTTGGGTCGATCAAATACTTACAGTGAGCTTTTGAAGCACATTTCCTGTAAAAGTTATAAATTCCACAAAACTAAATACATATTTCAATAGATTTCAAAAAAAAATAACAAATAGATGGTTGCAACAAATAGATATTAAAAGCAAATAACAGATGCATAGATTAAATCACTTAAACTCGCACATAGGAACGAAGAAGAAATAAGAAGAAGAATAAGTGATTAAAGCATTAAAATTTAAGAGGTGAAACAAAAACTATTAAAACCCTCAAAATGCAGAGGTTTAACACTAAAAAATTGTAGAGATTAGGGAAGAGATAAAATCCCTAAAAATGGCATGGATAAAAGATAACCATTAACCAAAACCCAAAAAATTACAGGGGTTTGAAAGAAAGAAAGAAGTACGAAAAAGAAATGTTTCAGCCTATTCAAGTACAATGACTACATATGGAAATTCCTAGAAAATAAATGAGAACTTTAGTCTACATACATGGTAGAGAAGGAATGAAAAGAAAAATAGATTCTCACAAAAGTACCTGGCCATATATAGAATGGCAGGGAGCTGAGAACTCCATAAACAGGCCATTTTTTCTCTTTTTATCACTCTTACCCACCATTTTGCCTAAGAGATCTCAAGAACAATGAGAAAAATAAGAAAAGTAAAGTGTCGATGCCCCTCTCTAAATCTAATTTGAAGCAAATATTATATACTACATTTTCAAATTAAAACAATAAGGTTCCCACACACAAACCTAAAACATATCATAAGAACACACATCATAAGAACCTAAAACCTAAACAAAAAATCTATGAACAAAAAATAGGTTGAAACTAAAACCTAAATAAAAACCAAACCCTAGAAAATATTAAACAAAAAAATCAATTGAAGCTAAAAATCTATGAACATTAGTTTCAAAAGAATTTTGGAGAAGAGAACCTAATCAAAAACCAAACCCTACTGCATTCTTTTCCAAATACAAATGCAAAAAAAAACTAAAATTTCATTTAATTAGAAGAAAACGAATATGGAACCAAATAAAATGTGAAATCAGTTTTGTTCCCCTCTTCATATATGCTTGCTGTCCTTAACATGGATTAGAAGATTACCTAAGTTGCGATAGATGTATGAAGGAAAAAGAAGATTACCTAAGTTTTGTACTATATGGAAAGGCAAAAGATGGAAAGGTTGATCCACTTGCAAACAAAATTCAAAACAGGACATATTAAACCCATAAATAGATTTAACATAAAAAACAAAAAGGAAAAAAGAAAACCGTTATTCTTAAACCCAAATCCAAACACAGTAAGAAAAAAAATGCCAAACCTCTAAAACAAATAAGCCCTACTACAAAATTAAAGGAAGAAGAGGAAAAAAAACACAGGTCATTAAACCAACAATGTTTAGTATACATACCAAACCAATAAATCTATATATTAAGGGAGGGAAGTTTGGGTTTATATTTTTTATCAACGACTGAGAAAAACCCACATATGAAACCATCCAACGGCTGGCATCTCACTTAAACTTTTAAAAATACCTAAAATACCCTTTCTTTATAAGACATTCATTTCTTACTGAAAATGTAACGCCCCGTACCCCAAATGCAAGGGACATTACCATCAGTCTACAACGAGACTCAAATCCGGCAGAGTCTCCCCTGTAAACTGGACCTTTCGTCACCTAATAGACATAGTGCATATAAGAAATACGCAGCGGAAGCAAATTTAAACAAAGGATATGCACTAAAAATTTGCCACCCATTTTTTTTTCTCAACTCAACTGAAATCCCAAAGATGTAGGACCAGGAGGAACCTGCAAATAACTACGACATTCAAATTTCTCGCTTAACATTGAGATAACTGTGATATCATATATAGTTATATTTGTGGTTTCCTGTCAAAGTATATATATAGTGAGAAAGAAAAAGTAGGAGTTGTTTTCATATAAAACAAAGTAACATAAGGCTCACAACCGAGCCATAAAGTAGTAGCAAAACATCCACTGTGACCGAAGAGAGGGAAAACCTACATCAACCTAAAACAAGGAAATCCCTCGCCAACCACGTCGTCACAGCACCACTAAGGATCTTACCTCGATCCTTAACCGTCAACTGTAAAACCACGAAAACAATTGGGTGAGAAACTTAGTAGGTAGATCAACCATCCTAATATCATCACATGCAGCGATAAATCCGATAAC
>MVGT01002089.1:137013-173483 GCA_002174775.1 Macleaya cordata
CATCTTCGCTGACGAACTAGTGTTTCCTACGGGTCGATCAAACCCAAATTTCTCTGTAAGTGCTTCCTTCAGTTCTCATAAAACTTTCATTCTTATGATATTAAGAGTCTTAACAGTTGAGGGTTTGCTATTTGGGTTTTGATTTATTATTTTTGGATCTTACATGGTTTTTTTTTCTGGTTCTTACAGTAGGGTTTGCTAAGGGTAAGTTGCTCTCTGCTTCTTTCTTACGTTTTGAACTGGGCTTTTTTATTTGCTTTGATCTGGGGTTTGATTTGATATGGATTTTCTGTTTGTTCTCTTTTAGGGCTAAAATCTAATTTTTTTTCCCTACTACCGAGGTTTGGATTCATAGGGTTTTGATCTGAGGTTTTGATTTGTTGGGGATTTTTTCTGATCTGGGGTTTTTTGTTCATAGGATTTTTATTGGGATTTTTTTTTCTTTTTTGTGTGATTATGTTAGGGCTTAGTTTGTTGTTCTGTTCTTTTATTTTTGTGATTATGTTAGTGCTTAGTTGGTGTGGGTTATTGCAGATTTACTTTAGTTCAGAGTAGTTTAATCAGTTCATAATTCTAGGGTTTGGTTTTTGTTCTTAGGGTTTTTGTATATTAATGGCTAAATTGTTATTATTAGATGTGTAAGAACCCATCTCTCTCTCTCTATTATGTTAAGTAGAGATAAAAGAAGTAGAAATTGCGATAACTTTGATATCTTATATATACAGGTGTTTAGTAGCTTATTTTATTAAGACAGGTGTAGGTGTTTTCAATTAGTATATATGAATGAAATAGCTTGAGTTTTAATTCCAACCAAAAGAAATTTTGGATCCAAATGGTGGGGATTTTTGCATATCTAATCAGTTACAGATCAAGGTGAGTTTTTCTTTTCTTTTTTTTTCTTGAAGAAAAATATCTTTCTCCCTAGAAATTTGATATTCATATTTTTTTTATGCTTGATATTTATTTTTTAGTGAATTAGAGAGAGAAGGCAGATCAGAGAAGATTTTTTTTATTTTTTGTAGGCAGTGGTGGCATGGTAGTGTTGGCGATGGTGGTGGCAAGGTAGTATGGGATGGTGGTTGATTAGTTTTGTGTGAAGGTGTTTTCTTTTTTCACTCTCTCAACTCGGCCTCCTCTCCGCTTCTCTCACTCCTTCCACCGATGGCACAGTGTATATCTGAATATTTCCTTTTTTTTGCTATTTTTTTGGAGCGTTTTTTTTTTTAATAAACCCTATTTTGTTATCGCAGGTCTCACGATGGAGGAAAAAAAGAGCCCGATTCAGCTTTGAGTGACTTCACAGGATGGAAGAGCTCAGGGATGTTTCCAACACAGCAGGTGGAACTGAGGGTGAGAATGGTGACGAATTCACAGGATTGTTATCTTGATGTTGTTGAAGGTTGTTTATGATTTGGGCTTCCTTCTTATTTTTTCTTCGATTGGGGTTTCTCATTTTTTTATTTTTTTATTTGAGTTTTTAATGTTATGGGGTTTTTTTTTCTGATCTAGGTTTTTGTGTGGATCTTTTTTTTTGTAGGTAGTTTTTTAGTATATAGATTTGTTGTAGCTAAGAAAATTCATTGTTCTGTTATAGGTTTTTTTTTTCAATTCTAATGGCTTCTTCATTTCTACTAAACAGGCAGGTCTCAGATTTCTCTGATAGGTGTGGTCCAGGTAACTCTCTCTCTCTTTTCCTTCTTCCAGTATAGGGTTTTGTTTTGGGGTTTTTACATTTTTTTTTTGTTTTAGGGTTCAGGAACTTTATGTAATGAATTTTTTATTTTCTGTCTTTTTGTTTCTAATTTCAAGAGTTTTACAATTTTTTTCAGGGGTTTTAAAATTTTAACATATACTCTGTAAGTGGATTTTTGGTTTATTTTATGTAAATATATTTTTTGGGGGGTTTTACATATTCTGTTTGGGTTAAGGTTTTTCTTAAAAAAAATTTTCTCCAACACTTACTTTCTTTTTGCCGTTTAGAGATTTCTGATTTTAGGGTTTTCACATTTTTTTTCCTGCATTGTTAATGTAATTATGGATCATTTTTTTTGGTAAGGCTTATATTTTACTACAGACTTATATTGGTGTACCTTTGATGGCTTATAAGTTTTTTGAGGGTTTTCTTTTTTTTTTGGCTTTTTCTTTTATGCAAACTTTTTTTTTCTAATCTTTGTTTTCTTTTGGTATGTTATTTCTTCCTTTGATTTTGTAGGGTTTAAATAAAGAAAGTCCATCTCTGGCCATCTCCATCTAAAAACTGTTAGTTCATTCTTTCTTGAGGTTTAACTCTGATTCTTTTTGTGGAGTTTTTTTTTGTAGTTTTATTGTTTTTGTTTTAGTATGTAGATCTGTTGTAGCTAAGTTTAATCTCACTTTAATTCTTAGGTTTGATCTTAATTTTTTTTTTTGATTTATAGGTTTTTAATTTGAGCAACCAGCTATATAGTTTTAGTTTTATAGTTTCAACAACTTTGTTTAGTTGGAGAATGTTTTTTGCCATGGGATTCTTTTGCTTTTTTTTCGGTTTGGTTAATGGAATCTTTTGAATGCAAGATTTGGATGTAGGTTTTGACGCATTTTCATAGTGATTGTTGGATCCTATTGTAGTTTTAGTTAATTAGGTTTTAACATTTAAAGATTAGTGTTTGATTATATCTATTATTTTTTGTATGGGTCTCTTTCTCTCTCTCTATTTGCAGGTTGATCTTCCTTATTTTGATGTTAAACCTTAGATTTGTAAGTTTTACATTTTATTTAATTAATTAATTGTATGATTAATTGGTTGCTGAATATTTTGAGTTTGGATTTGGATTACTATGTGTTATTAGTTTCTGAGTAATTTTTGTTTAAATATTTTTTCCAACTTAGAACTGAGAAAATAAATACCTTCCTTCAACCTACTCTTTCATTTTTTTTATCTTTTGAATATTTGAGTTTGGATTTGGATTAATATATGTTATTGATTTTTGAGTAATTTTCTTTTTTAACTTTTGTTTCAGGTTAAAACAGAGGAAAGGAGTATCATTCTTTAACCTAGTCTTTCATTTTTGTTTTACCTTTTGAAATTTATTGTTTAGCATTTCTATGTGGAGGTAAAGATGAA
Organism: Macleaya cordata; assembly: GCA_002174775.1. Taxonomy (NCBI): domain Eukaryota; kingdom Viridiplantae; phylum Streptophyta; class Magnoliopsida; order Ranunculales; family Papaveraceae; genus Macleaya; species Macleaya cordata. The sequence continues at coordinate 140,117 of MVGT01002089.1, forward strand.
CAAGTAGTTTTTTTTTAATGGATTAGAGTTAGGTTTATGGGTTTGTTAGTTATGGGTTTCTTGAGGTTTATCAGTTTGTTCCGATTTTGTGTCCTTTTTTGCAGGTTTGTTTGTGTGGCTATTGTTGTTGCACTGTAAATTGGGCCTACAACTCTTTTTTTTTCAAGGTTTTTATGATTTGTATTATTCTGTTCGAGTTTTGTGATAAGGTTTGAGTTGTGCGTTTTTCTAATTTTGTGATACGGCAGGAAGGTCTTCTCTTCATGTCTCTGAACTCATTCTTAGTTCAAGAGCTATCCGACTGAGTAGGGTTTTTTGTAAATCTATGTAGATTTTTGAAAAGGGATTGTGAAGCCCTGTAATTTCTTTGTAAAGCTTTTTAGACAAATTCTTGATGTATAGTTCAGTTCAGAAATGAATATTTAGTTCTTATTTTTATTTTAAGTTTGGTTGATTGTTTTGTGTGGATGTGTTTTGTGTAGTTGTAGTTGATGGTTTCGGCGAGTGGTTTTGGTTTTTAAGTTTAGACAAAATTACAAATAAAATCGTGCAAAATCATAATTTTAGGTAGGTAAAGAATGATGGGAAAAAATATGTAAGAATCAAAAGGAGTTCTGGGTCCCACAATAAGTAATGCTCTCTATTTTTAAAATTTTCATCATTTGAACCAAGCGTGGCTATTATATCCTGGAGCTAGCTTAAACATTTAAATAAAAATTAAATTTTTTGTATTGGACCACATTAGAACTGTATGTCAAAGTTGGAGCTTAACATGTAAGTGTGGATCATTTTTTTTTGGGAATGAAAATTTTCGAGCTAAGTCGAAATTTTTATCACTATTAGCCTATTAGTAAGTTAAAAACTTTAACATGTACAATCTAATAATGTTATAATTACTATCTTTAAAATTTCATGCGGTCACTCACCTAACTAATAAATATATAATTTTTAAAGTGAAAATGACTTGATAAACTTTACTCTTGATCCTATAAAAAGTTTAGTGAACACCATCAATGAACCATTCGGAAATGCCATCATCAATTCTCTCTTTTTACTCCATCTTTATTTTCGGTAGGTCACGCGCGAAACGCATGAAGGAATGTGCGAACCACGTGAAGAATCCAACGTAAACACACGGAGCGCGTTTGGAGAGGATAGACAGTCAATTTGTGCGTGAGGATGTAGCGTGTTTGTACATCCAATAATTTAGAAAGTGCCGCTTAATTTTTCGAATCACACGCACAGCGCATGTGAGGAGATAAACGAGGTATTGACCGTGCTAGAGGCACGGGATATACCTAGTATTGAACTAAAGAGAGGTGCGTACCAAGAAGCTCAATTTTTTCTGCAAAAGAAAAACCACCACAAAATTAGGAGAGAGATGAATGAAAACCTATAATTAAGCAAAATAACTCTGTGTGTCTCTCTCTCTAAAGCCAAACAAAATTACAACAAAATAATATTACAAACAAAAAAAATCAACTAGTGATACAAAACAGAACCAACACAATCACCACCCAAAAAGACCTAATATCAGAAACACACACCAAAATCGAAAGACCTAAATTAATCGTAAAAACAGTAGCAACAGAAGCGGTTTGTGATTTATAAGTAAAAACTGAAACACCCAAAAGGAAGGTAGATGATGAGGCTGAAGAGAGAAGGAAGGTCGTAGAGAAAATTTTACTACTTACAGACTCGTTAGAGTACGCAATGTATACATTAAATCTCAACAGATTTTGGGGGTTTCACTTGGGGGTTGGCTTCATTTTAGCAAATCTAACCTATTAAACATGGATTAAACTTGTTAAGAAAAACCCTCTGAAAAACACTTCCCAGATTAAACATGGTGAAAAAAATCACAAAGCAAAAAATGCAACTTAAAACAAAAACCCCAAAACAAAAAACTAAATCTTGCACAACCAAAACCCTAAACAAAAAATGCAGCATTTGGAATAAAAAAATAAACAAAACCCTAAAGCTCCCTTGTATTAAATTTAAAAAAAAAAAACCAACAAAAGCCCTAAATCTTGCTGAAAAAATAATGCAGTAAACAAAAAATTCTACATTGTAGATCCAAAAAATACAACTTTTATAAGCTCTAAACAATAAAGGCAAACAAAACTCTATTGAAAACAACATTTTTGTCTACTGCAACAAACCCCTGTATTTTAAACCCAAAACAAACCCAATAAAAAACCCCTAAATTGGAAGAAGAAGAAGAAGAAGAAGAAGAGAGAGAGAGAGAGAGATAGAGAAGGTGTTACCTGTGCCGTGGACAACTTGCTATGCCAGAAATAGCTCACCTGTGGTCCTGTACTGGGAAAAAAAATAGAAGAAGAAGAAGGCATTAGAGAGAGAGAAAGAGGGAGAGAGTAAAAAAGAAAGAGAAGAGTCGAGAGCTTACCAAGATCCCAATCAAAACCCCAAATCAGAAAACAAAAACCTAGATCAAAATCCTAAAAAAACCTAGGTTTATTTTTTAAAGAACGTTGGATCCCAATCAAAACCCCAAACTCCAAATTAAAATACCCAAATCATAGCCCTAGAGCGAAAAACAAAATTGAGAGTTTCGTACGAGACGATGGAGATGGAGCCTGAAGATATCGTGGAGAAGATTAAGATGGAGCTTGAGCTAGAAATAATAGAGATGGACAGGGCGTTAACAAAAAAACAAAAAAAAGGGTTTAAGAGTTTTAAGTAGGGTTTTATATAGAGTAGCATTGAAAAGTTGGGCTGGGCGGCAATCCTACCGCTAGAACTGAAGTTGAAAGGTTGGGCCAAAATTCTATAGTGACCGTTGGATGGTTTTTTAGTGGGTGTTTCTCAGCCGTTGATGAGAAACATAAACCCAAACTTCCCTCCCTTAGTATATAGATATATGCAGCAACCTATATCCTCCTATTATTATATATTTAATTATTAAATCTTCCACTTTTCGTCAGGGCAGTTGCGGCAACCTACCAATGGCTATTTCGGTCGCCAACCTCTGTCATCTTTTGGACAGACACGGGTAAACCTCTCTTGCGGAGATGCCACTAGGGCATATACAACATTAATTAAGACAAGAAATTAGGTTTCCACAATTGTCGTGATAAAATCCGCAAATTGTGGCCTAATAACTATATTAGACTAGTCTTTTTGCAACCCTTTTCTGCTATGTTTCTCCTTCCCTATGTACAAATGGTGCTCTTCTTAAAAGAGTCAAAACTTATGTTTTGCAAACTTAAAATACTGAATACAATGTTCTAAAAAAATTAAAATTAAAAAGAAAATAAAAGAAAGAAATTACTCGGTCTTGCTCTTTAATTCCATTTCCTTGTACTTCAATCTGCACACCAAAAACAACAATACCAAGCATAAAATCTAATAAAAATAAAACCTACCAAATAAAACCGAATCCCCGGCAACGGCGCCAAAAACTTGTTGCTGATTTTAATCTACCAAATTAATTGATAAATCAAAACCTAAATTAAAAATTCGCAAGTGCACAAGGTCTAAAGTAGACTTTCGGCAAGTCAAGGTCGATCCACGAAGACTCGATTACTTGATTTAAATTAAGAATTAAGTTTTGAAACTAAGCTAGTGAAAATTAATAGATGATGATAGCGTAAAATAAAAAATTAATTGAAAGGAAAATTGATTTGAGATGTAAATCAAGAGAATTGAGGCATTAGGATTCAGAATCCATTAACATAACAAACATGCAACAACTGATTTTTATTCATCATATTCTCCTTTTTTACTCAAATTAAATACTACTCAAAGAATTTAATTCGGAAGAATAATCTTTTGAAAACAATCCTAATAAAAGCATAAATATGTCATGCATACCTAGTGCTTAGAAAATCAATATTCTGTCGAGGGCAAACTTATTATTTTTGGGATCATAACTTTTTGGGTCTTTATCGTAAAATCATCGGGAAAGTAGTAGACAAAGGTACTATCATACTACCCGCAAAAATTAAATATTTTGTGATAGAATATAAATACAATAAATTTTACAAGGGATTCTTGGATCCTTAACACTTTAATTAATTGGTTATTCTTCATACTTTAGGTTTGCTTTAATTATTTTCAAAATACAGTTTTTCTTAAAAATTAATTCTTTCTTGATTAGTTAATTCATAATATTAATTAGTGTGTTTTTGTTCCACTCCTCGTGGGATCGACCTGTATTTGTCGATATCTACACCATAGATACTGTGCACTTGCAGTTTTAATCAAATAGTGTTTTTCAAGCCTATCAAGTTTTTGGCGCCGTTGCCGGGGAGTGTTAACAGAATACCCTAATCAGTGTTATTAATTTTCTAATCGTAGATTTAGGTTTTTCAATTTTATTTAATTAGGGTTTTATATTAAAAAAAACCTTTTTATTTTAGTATTATTTCTAGGAATTCTTTATTTTTGTAGTTTAGAATTTTTATTTCCATTTTACTTGTTCTCTTCTCTTGTTGGTCTCTGCAGGTTCTACGAAGAAAAAAACGAGTGAAGAAGAAAAAGGGAAAAGCAAGACGAGAAGAACAATTTATTTTTAGGAATATTATTTTATTTTATTTTTAGAACAACTGTATTTAGGGTTTGCTTAAGGACTTTGTAATAGTTTTTAATTAAGTTTTGACTCTGAAAATCAGAGCACAAGTAGTAAACAGGGAAGGAGGACAAGTACGATCTTGTCTCGGCCCCTCGTGTTAGTACACTAACACAGGAGTTAGTGGCCCGAGTCGACTCAACTGGTTCGTCCCCCGTCTTGACCGGGAGATAAGATTCGATCAACCTGTGAACCCCCTGCCAACAGGTTTTCTGGATGCCTTTCTGTGCATAATTGCTTGCGAATTGAAAATAATTTACTGCTTTTCTTAGTAAAGGGCACATCAGACCCAAACAAGATAAGAATCTGGATTTCATCACCGGATTTCTTATGCCCGACCAGGAAAACCTAACTTAGCGCGATCCTAAGCCTAAAATTTTGACCAGCAAGAAGACCCTAGGGTTTCGAGCTCTTAGGACAATCTTTTTACGGGAACATCTTCTTTGTTTACTTGACAAACTCTCAGGGAAAGCTAGTGATTAAGGAAAGTTTTGACAAAAAGGCCACCCTGAGAAAGGGGAACGTTGCCTAAGTAAGACAGTGTCAAAAGCTTTCTTAGCTTACTGCTCAAACTGGGAACTTACCTAATCGAATTGCTTTGACAGGGTTGCTAGGTAAGCAACTAAAGATTACCTTTGAAGAGAAAAGGAGCTAGTCTAGAAAAGAAAGAGAAGACTCCAAGAAACACTTTTCAAGGATCTTACTCTCAAATTTAGGTGAGCCATCCTGCATTGCTTGCTAGAAAGCTAGGGTTGCTTTGTTTGTTAGCGGTGATTGTATAGTGAATGCATGCTTGGAAACGAATTGGTAATCGTGTCGAGAGAAATGATCTCTACGATCTAAATCCTCTTCCATCTACTTTTGTTGCAAAATTCTTTCTTTTCTCTGAAATGTCTGAAGGTAATGAAGCAAATGTCAAGAATCGAGCACTATGGATGCTCCTGCTCGAACTTTACGGGATTGTATATACCCGATTGGTATAATGAAACCTTCAGGTGTTATAATACCAGACTGTACTGGTAATTTTGAGTTCAGACCAGGAACAATTGAATCACTTTCCAAATTTAAAGGGATTAATAATGAAAATCCTTATGTCCATGTCAGAGACTTCGAAGAGATTTGTGGTATAATGCATCCAAAGGGTATAACTGATGAAGCCCTAAGACTTCGTCTCTTTCCATTCTCTCTCAAAGATAAGGCTAAAGATTGGTATTACTCAATTCCTCCAGGGTCGGTTAGAACATGGGTCACACTTACTGAGATTTTCATTAAGAAATTTTATCCTCATCATAGAACCTCATCTGTTCGTTACCACCTACAAACCTTTAAACAAAAAGCTGGCGAAAGCCTTCACAGTTATATAGAAAGGTTTCGTGACCTACAATATCAATGTCCTCATCATAGGTTCCCAAAGTCACACTTGGCACAGATCCTCTACGAAGGTCTAGATAATGAGTCTCGTATTCAAATTGAAACAGTGAGCAGAAGGGATTTTACTCTAAATGACTCCGATGAATGCTATGACTTATTTTTCGAACTAGCTGAGAAAGCTAGACAGTGGGATTCAATGAGAGAACTAGAACCTAGCAGGCACTCTTTCAATAAAGGAGGTATCCACCGAGTTGACAATAGTGTTAAAAATGATGCAAAATTAGCCACTGTAATTAGGCGCCTAGAGGCTTTAGAAATAAACCTCCCGAGGAGGCCAGAAACTATAGAGAGACACTTGCCTAATCAAGTGATGAGTTGTGAGAATGAAACCAACACCTTCCCATGTACCATTTGTGGTGACCCCAATTATAGTGGACCTAGTTGCACACTAATCTATAGGCAAGAATCTAGTGGTGACCAAGTCCAGGCAGTTTACAATAACCAAAATCTTCGGTATGAAAATAGGCAGAAATATGACCCTTTTTCAAGCACTTATAATGCGGGTTGGAGAGACAATCGCAACTTTTCATGGACTAAGGGTCAACACCAAGGGGGTCCATCTGGAAATCCCCCACCAGGTTTCTCCAAAGGATTTTCCACTCATCAACCTCAAGAACAGTTTCCCAGTCAGCAGAAACTAACTACCCTCGAGGAATTCCTAAAAGTGTTAACTCAAAATGCAATTCAGAGTAATCAAAAGTTTGACACTTTTATGTTGGCTACCCAACAATCCTTACAGACAAATGCACAAGCAATTGTGAATTTGGAAACTCAAATAGTCAAATTTCTGCCAAATTGAATGATAAGGAGAAGGGAAAGTTTTCAAGTCAAACCCAACCAAATCCAAAGGGTACTTATGGGGTAGGCACATCTTGTGGCCCACCTTCTGATTATGTTCAAGCCATTACTACCCTTAGGAGTGGTCGGGTAATTGATAACCATGTTATAATGCTTGAGAAAAGAGAACAAGGTAAGAACTTAACTTCACTTGTTCAGGATATAACCCTAGTAGAGGATGAGTCTGATAAAAAAGAGGAGGTTACACCTCAAATCACTTATGTTCTTCCAGCTCCTTTTCCACAACGATTGATTCCCCATAAGAAAGGAACCAATGCTAATGAGATCTTAGAGGTGTTCAAACAGGTTAAAATCAATATCCCAATTCTAGATGCCATTAAGCAGATCCCATCATATGCCAAATTTTTGAAAGATATGTGCACTGTGAAAAGAGGTTTAAATGTACATAAGAAAGCTTTTCTTGCCAAGCAAGTGAGTTCAATCATTACACATAGGACCCCTCCTAAGTTCAAAGATCCTGGTTGTCCTACAATTTTATGTACTATAGGTAACCATAAGATTGAATATGCACTGTTAGATTTAGGGGCCAGTGTGAATCTCTTACCATATTCAGTATATGAGTAGTTAGGACTTGGTGAGTTGCGACCCACTAGTGTTACCCTCCAAGTTGCAGATGGGTTGGTCAAAATTCCTAGAGGAGTGGTAGAGGATGTTCTTATACAGGTTGACAAATTTTACTATCCAGTGGGTAGATTCTTGTTATCTTAGGTCGTCCTTTCTTAGCCACCTCAAATGCCATTATAAATTGTAGGAATGGAATTATGAAATTATCCTTTGGCAGCATGAAAATGGAAGTGAATGTTTTCAACATTTCACGATCTCCCCCAGACTCAGACACCCATGAGTCTGTATGCATGATAAATGAAGTTGCCCATGATTCCTTTTTATCATTTAAGGCAATTTTTTTAACTTTTAAAATTTTAATAATCATTCTACAAAATTTATTGGGGAGATTGGGACTAAAAAAATGCCTAATTTTTGAAAATTAATGAGTTGACCAGATAGATCACAAAATCTTAGAAGGAGATCAACTAAATTGCGTGCCTCTACAAGATTTGCACAAGCAAATATGAGGCAGTCATCCGCAAAGAGGAGATGAGTGATTGAGGGACTATGCCTAGTGACTTTAATACCATAGATATTTTTCTTTTGTTCCTCCGAGCTGAGGAGCCGAGAGAGAGCTTCCATACAGATCAGGAATAAGGAGGGAGAAAGAGGATCTCCTTGTCTAATACCTCTCGAGGTATTAAATTGAGGTCCAGGAGTTCCATTTACAAGGACAGAGAAGGACGTAGTGGATATGCATTGAAACATGAGATCACACCAGTCTTGAGAAAATCCCATTTTAACCATAATCTTAATAATGAAATCCCATTCGACTCTGTCAAAGGCTTTAGACATATCGATTTTGATACCCATTAAGCCTGGTTTTCCCTTTTTTTTCTCATTGTGTGGATCACTTAATGAGCCATTACTATATTGTCTGTAATGTGTCTATTAGGTACATAAGCCATTTGGTAAGGAGAGATAATTTTATCAAAAAGGGGGTGCATTCTATTAGCTAGAATTTCAGAGATAATTTTATAAGCAGTGTTGCAAAGGCTAATTAGTCTAAAATCTGAAGCAGATTGTGGACAATTTGTTTTATGGATTAGAGTGATAATTTGATAAAGGTGTGGTTTAATTCTTTTAGGATGTGTTTAGATTGAAAAAAATTTATAATCATATTAGCAACCAAGGATTCCATAATAGGCCATTGATGTTGAAAAAATTTGGCGGGAAAGCCATCTGGGCCCAGGGATTTAGAAGGATGCATGTATTGAACAACCAGTCCAATCTCCTCCAGAGTAGGATCCTTCATAAGAAGTTCATTATCCGTATTGGTGATAGATAAAGGAATGAGCTCTAGAATGGAATCTAGGTCTCCAATTCCAGTAGAGGTGCCCATAGTGGTAAAGTGGTTAGTGAGGCAAGAAGTGATTTCTTGAGGGTGAGAAATCCACAACCTATTTTCATTTTTAATTTTTTCAATGTGATTTTTCCTACGTCTGTAGATAACTGAAGCATGAAAGTAAGGAGTATTTTTATCTCCGCATTCAACGATTTGGTCACGATATTTTTGGTTCCAATAAGATTCAAATTGGTTATATAAAGATTCAAGTTTAATAGTACCATTAGAGTTATTAAGATGAAGATCTTTTAGAAGATTATTTTCTAAGAATATATTAGTTTGTATATTGCCAAAGACTTCCCTGTTCCAAATTTTGAGATTATATTTAATATTTTTAAGATTAGAAGCCAATTTGAAAGCAAGGGAGCCCGGACCATCAAGCTGCCAGGAATTATTGATGACATTGAGACAACTATCCTCTTTCAACCATAAATTAAAAAACCTAAAATGTTTTGGACCAGATTTAGGTTTAGAAGCCAATTTGAAAGCAGGGGATCCCGGACCATCAAGCTGCCAGGAATTACTGATGACATTGAGACAACTATCCTCATTTAACCATAAATCAAAAAACCCAAAAGGTTTTGGCTTTCCCACCTTCTTTTTTTGATGGATCAAAAATAGAATTCAAATCACCAATAAAGAGCCATGGTTGATGCACAATGATAGCCATTTCCGCAACAAATTCCCAGTCGTTGAGGCAGTTATTTTTGCAAATATCGCCATAAAAACAAGTAAGTAAAAACTCTTGGTGGTCAGGATCATTAGAGTTTACAATCATAGCATTAATGAACTGTCTGTTGGAGTGTAAGATATCAATAATGATATGGTCCCGCCATGCCAGGCCAAGACCGCCAGCCTTGCCCAAAGCAGGGATAATCCAAAAATTATAGAGGTTACAAGATTGGAAAACATGAGTCATATGATCTAAAGGAGCTTTGGATTCATAAATTAGAGACACAACCTTGGTAGTTCCAAGCTAAGAGTCTCGTGATGAAATAAAGGAGTAGAGGATAAAACAGAAAAATCTGATAAAGCAAATAGTAAGAACGCATGACAAACAACCGGAAATAACGATGAAGGAATGAAAATAGAAAGGAACTTACCTAGGTGGATGCATCTACCGGTAGCAGAGCAGTCTGAGAAAGATGTTCATCTACGACCAAGGGGTATGTATCGATCTTTGTGTTTCCAGTTTGGATATGGTCCAAGACCACAGTATCAGGTGTAATTGGAGTAATAATAGTAGTGGATCAGGAACAAAAGCGGGGAGTGAGAGCTCTAGAACGACCAATTAAAAACTGTCTGAAATTCCAAAATGCCTCAAGAGTGAAAGCGTCGAAGCGTGATTTAAAGCGAGAGCACGATGTTCTAAATCATGAGCGTCACCACTTTACCACGATCTTGATTACTAGGGGATCGTCCATAATTTTGACAGTTGTAAAAGGAAAAAACAGCATATTAGAGTTAACTCCAATAGGTTCTCTATCATTGGTTTTTTAGCTATTTTAGCTAGTGAACCTCAAAAATAGTTCTCCAATATACTAGCTACTAGCTATACTAATTTTTTGGAGAAGAGAGTCTATAGTAGCTAGTTTAGCTAATGAACCTCAAAAGTGGAGTCACTATTCACTCTACTCCAAATAAAATGATATTTAACTCAATTTGTCTTTTGTATTTATTTTTGAGAGATCAACCAAATACCCCTTTTGAGAAGTATATTGATGGTTTGATCCTAGCTACTTTGTTTTTGCTAAAACCTCTTTTATTGACTTTTTATTGACAGTTTAGTTCTTTTTCTTCGATAAAAAATGATGTTTTAGTCTTTTTTTTTAAACTCATGTGCATCTTTTACTTGTATGTATTACCAAATTTATCTTTCTTTATTTATTTATAAAAGTGGAAAGCTGTATGAGAGAGAGTTTATTATTTTTTGGAAAGTGTTCGTCGAGATCTTCAAAACTAGACCAGTCACTACTATGTTTTTTTTCAAAAAATCCAATTTTACAATTTGAACTCAATAATCACAGTTCATATATGCAAATTCAAATTTGCAATAAGAAATCTAATTTTTCAATTCGTATTTTGAACTAACTAAAAATCACAGTTCATATATGCAAATTTGAATTTGCATATTTCGTAATATAAAAAAAAATTAAGGAAAAAAATATTGTTAACTGGTCCCATTGAAGATCTCAATAAATGATTTTCAAAAATATAATTTTTAAGAAAAACTGATTGGTATTTTAGAAGTTATGTCATATTTTGTTTTAAAAACAAAATAAAAAAGTCTTGTGTATTTACTGTGGGGGCACTCTCGTCTAGCAAAATACGCATGTGTAATTTCTTCCCTTTTTGGACTAAACTGTCATAAAACTTATAGCTGGGACTAAACAGTCTTATTACTCCTCAAATGGGACTAAACCACCATCATTCCCCTTTCTTTCTTTTTTTTTTTAAATAAAATCTGTAGATCACACTTTTAACAAGAGTTCAGATATAATAGAAAGCCTAGGTATTTAAAAACTTGGCTTTTCAAAGTAGAGAGCACTATTGGAGTTGCTCTTAGATCCGTCCGCCCCATGATGGAAGGGAACTTATATCAGCCTATTTTTTTTATTAAATTATCCCACCTTACAAGTCGTCCAAGACCCAACAAATACAAAATGTCATATTGGTTCCATAGAGCTGACAGCACAATACAAATAGCTTGTCTATTTATTGGATCAACGTGCCATTTTGTATAATCTGTATGGGTCTGTAATACAGATTGGATGGTTGGCTGAATTTGTCAAAATTGTAAAATGTTCAGTTGTAGACTGAATATCGCTGCCACATTGAAAATGTTAGCACATATCACCATACTTAGAATTTAATTAGAGAGAGAGAGAGAGAGAGAGAGAGAGAGAGAGAGAGAGAGAGAGAGAGAGAGAGAGAGAGAGAGAGATAAGAGCACTTTTCTCCTTCACTCCGAAATATTTAGCTTTATTAGGTCATAATTATTTATTTGTTTAGAGATATGCATCAAGTTCTCGTGTTCTTTCCATGGAAAGGTGAAAGGAAAGAAGTAAAAAAAAAAAAGCAAGCAAGCGATGATCATTCATATATATATATTTTATCTTGTCTACCATTCATTAATTACAACAAAACCCAAGGATTAGTGTCAAACCTCAGCCCAGACCATTTACAATAGTAATAGTAGTCTTGATTAGAAATTCATTGATATGACAAGAAACTAAATAAATTTTCAGGACTTAATGGGTTAGGAAAACAGACTTTGGTTTCAACTCTTTACGATTTGAATAAAAACTAGAGCAGCAATTAGATATAGATGGATAATTATCTCAAGCTCAAATCTGGATCATCTTCATCGTCAATATCGTGTTCACTGGAAGGCCTGATTCTCTTCCCGTCTCTGGGTGCTGTTCTCCCCCCCTTCTTCGGTTTTCCCCTGTTGAAAAAATTCTCATGTTAGGCATAGGTACATGTGTAGCCATGCAGACATGTAACTTCTCCACGACTCCACTCCTGTATGTTAATGGAAAGAGAGTGATTTTGCAGACCCTCCACAAATGTGATCACAGGGCGGGATCAAATTCACTTGCTTGCCGCCCTGCTCCAAAGTAACAGTGGAAAGTAGGCCTCCCCCATAACCACATGGGAAGGTAACGAGATTCAACTGGATGGTCATGCTTCTTCGAGAACGACCACACCATATGATTCGTGGGAACTTAGCCGGTCAACCCGTCATCCTTTTGACCGTCCAGGTTCCCACCAATTTTTCATGGGTCACGCTTGAGGTGGGTCTAATCGCACTCTTTCCATTATCATACATATGGATTCACAAAACACACTCGTATTTAAGTGTCATTGACTCGTTATATTAGCACATCAGTGCCAACAAAACTTTTTAGCTACTTCCTGTTCCAATAGAGTTTTAATTTTAGAGAACTGGGTATTCAAATTTTTCATTCTAACAAGGTCATGATAGTGTACTTACTGTCCATTTGCAGGTGTGCCCTTTGACCGACCTAGACCATAATCCGACCTTCCATCTGCCATAAACAGAAACAAGGAGCAGAAGAGTCAGATTTTTGCACCAAATAATGCTTAAAATTTCACAGGTTTTACGGGATCACCATCTCGTCCAACCATATGTTCTTCGACCTGCAAATGACAATCCCATGGTGTTAACCACCCGCAGATTTCAAATAATCATTTAAAGAGGAAAAAAAAAACAATAACAACCCAAGTGGAGCTAGCCGAAGCAAAAAGAATTTCTAACATGTGATACAGTTTCATCAGTGACAATTTATGAAGCTCAACCTTTGTACATTTTTATTTTTAGTCTGGGTGAGCATGGGTTTAGGAGATTCATGAGGAAACATATACTTCCCACTTTTACATACAACATGCCAAATTTACTTTACACGACAACTCTGGCCTATCATATTTTAGACAAGTTTTGTGGGTAAAGTGCCACAATTTTCCTGGCAGCATTGAAATTTTGGATTCAAATTCTCTTGACTTATTGTTGCCATTGTTTCAGCAACCCTAAAATTCAAGAAAGAAAAGCTATTCTTGCTTGACCTGCTGCTAGTGATAATATTGATAGGAAGTTTCAGAATTTCTATTTAAGCCAAAATGGCCACATTATTGTAGGCCATCAGCTTGTCACTGCCAAGTACAATTACAAAAAGGAGATTTTACAAGTGATTGCATGGGCCCTTACACAAAAAATAAAAAAGAATTGATTGTATGAGCTTTGCTGGTATAGGATCCAAAATTATTGTTAGGTGTAGGACTCATCTTTTTAGTGCAACAAAAATGTTTGAAATATTAAAGTACTTTGACAAGTAGGATGGTGAGAAGGATCAAAAGTAATTTACCAGCATTAGACTCCTACATATAAAATTGGAACCCAGTGAGGTTCTTAAAACACAATCCCATCGAAATACAGAAAACAGTAACAAAATTCAAGTTCACGCAATCCACAAAAGAAAGATAATGTCCAAAATATAATCTAATGTATCACTAATAATTATTGTCATTGTCATTTAATATTTTTGTTCAAAAAAAACTCCTCGCATGCCTTGAGCAATCACCTACGCGCTTCATTGAATAAATTGCACCTAGACAATTATCCGATGCAATGCGGCTGGTTTATCAGAGCTGGTCGGTTTCTGGCATGACATCTCTAACGTGACACAGTTCTAATAGAGATTTCAGCCTCAAACAAATCAAACCACAATGTTAAGTGCTAAGCGACATGTTCGGTAGATTGTCCTTTTTTTGTCTTATCAATGGCTTACTGGATCTAAACAGCAAAATTATAAGTTGAACTCAGAATCTTCTAATATTCTATGCTAACGACATACTAAAAATATGCTTCCGGAAGTCAAATTATCAAATGACCGTTCATAGGATGTTATTTGTGAAGTCCAGGATACGTACAGCTGGTGACGTAACTGATGACAATGAGAACAGCCTATCCTCTGGCTGAAACTTCCTGGAACGCTTTAGACTGCAATCACAATTCTAATATATTTAATAAGACTATCCATCTAAAATCATGATTAGATTGTGACAGTAAGTACGAGGAGAGCTACAATAGAATAAGTCCAAAGGACAAGAAGTAAAACACAGAGTTAGCAATACAAACAACTAAACAAGTAACAATATCGTAACAATGGTTTAAAGTGTCATTCCATTTCGAAAGGTTTCGGCTGAAATGTACTGTAGTTTGATGAACCAAAAAACAAAACAATGCTGCAAGATGCAGATTCTGTTTCTATCATTCTATTTTTAGTTTGTATTGTGGACCAAGACCAAAACAATAGGATATAAACATAAGAGTATAGGAAACATCTTTTTCAGGGAAAATTGAAAAAGAAGAGAAAACTTTAAGTCTTGTAGATTGAGAGACCAATGATGGATGAATTTTCTTAGATTAGTATATTATACAATATACATGCTTATATGCAAAAGATCCCCAGGTATATATACCTCAAGCATATGATTTTTCAAGTACAAACCACTCTTGGGGTCCTTTAATCATTGAAATATTCGTGGTTTAACCTTAAAATGCAATGTTTGTTTTTTTTTTTAAAAATTGGTTTGGAATGTTTTAGTCTGTTCCAATTATTCTTTTTTTTATTTCATAAGTATAAATGGTTAAAAGGATTTAATTAATAAGTTATACCACATGGTTTGTTTTGGTTTATTTCAGAGTGTTGCACACATTGCAATGTTCCATTTTTAAGCTGACTAAAACCTTCTTCGATATACCTAGAATATGGCAATTACTTGAATAAATCCTCTACTTGTGGAAGATTACCCATAGTCTTTGCTAACTGGCTTGTCACTATTTACACAAAAAACAGAGTAATGCTTTCCCTAGAATGATTGCTCACAGACAAATTATCTGTCAAACAAGCGCGCGTATATATATTTAGGCCATTTAAAAAAAAATATTGGGGTCATTTACATCATTTCTAATTTAGGACCCATTTGATAACCATTAAAATAATATATCAAGAGGTAAAAACTTCATAATCAATAATCAGTGTAGAAAATGTTTAGTTAACAAACAAAAATAGTCAATTGTGTAGATTGAGGAACTGTTTTCTCACTAAAATAAGGAAAAGAGTTTACAGCATAAAGAATTTTCCTCATAATTGCCACCACCAAGACCACCACAGCCATCACCACTCTCACAATACTTACTAACTCCATCATCATCAACACCAACCACCAACTCACAAACACTACAACCACTGCCACCGTCACCTAACAACCATAATCTCCAACACCACTACCATCTCCACCACCACCTCCTAATCGGATGCATATCGAGAACCAATTAATAAGTTAAAGATCTGGTCCGGTTGGACAACTCCATAGTTAGCAATTTTGGCAAAAAGTCATCAAGGGAAACATTCGTGTATTATTTGTTTTGGTGAATAAAGCATTCGGTCAAGAATCTGGTCAACTAAACGGAATATAATAAAAAGAAGTCTCCACTTATATTCGAGTATAATTCGTTTTGTCAAGTGAAAAATTCGATTAAAAATTCGTCCATTTTAATAGTAAAAAAATTAAATCTTATAGATATATTTTTCAAAAGACATCTAATGAATATAGTGTACAAATAATATTCACAAAACGTAGAGCTCCTTGCAAGATGGAAAACCGCCCAAGGATTTGCAGGGTGTCTGTAGAACATTTAATGAAGAAAGATAAAAAGTTGTTGACCATTTGTAATGTGCCGATTTTATAGGGAAAACTTGATCCAAACAAGTTTTTAGACTGGATCACGTACACATCAATGACTGTCAGTAAAAGACAAAAAAGAGCCTTGATAGTGGCGACTTTTTCAGCCGAATTTTGACGATTTCTAGTGGAGACGCGAATTAGTTGTTTTGGCTTTCAAACCCGATTTTTATACGTAGGTTTGAAAGAGTCGTCCGAATAAGTCGTTTTCAAATATTCATGAATTGCACACGAATAATTCGCTATGAGCAAGGACTATCGTATCCCCCAAATTTTGAGGCGGAACCCTCAAACAGTAGAAAGAGGGAGGAGCAAGAACTAGGGTTGAACCCCTAAAATTTGGGGCGGCGAGACAGGGACTGTTGAGCGACAGACCCAATTGAGGGCGACCCTCCATGTGTCGCCCATATTTTTTAATTTAAATGATTTGTTTGGTTGTACGGAATTTATATATGTTTCAATACACCAAGCTTGTGAGGCCCAGTTGGATATGATCCAATGGTTGATATTTGATGAGGTTGTTCTCCTCACCATGTAGATCATCCTCACAAAAAACCATCCCATTCTAAAACTTCTAACCCCATCAAAAGTTTTTCACCTCACCATTCTTCTCACCGTTAATTTCCAATCAACTCTCGATCAACTTTTGAAGGGGTTAGAAGTTTTTTAATGGGATGATTTTTTGTGAAGATGATCTATATGGTGAGGAGAACAATCTCACCAAATATCAGTTATTGGATCATATCCAAGTGGGCCCTACTTGCCTAGTGTTTTGAAATGTACGAAAACCTTAATACAACAAAAAAAAATTTGAAACAAAAAAAAATCTAAAACATGTGGGCGACAAAGGGAGTGTCGCCCTTCACTCCCCCTGTCACCCTCTACTCCCTATCTCGCCCTTCAGTTGCTTTGTCGATCCCTCATTCCCTCAATTTCAGCCTCAAACATGAGGCTGGTTGGAAGAGCTTGGGGGACAAACCTCACCTTAGTACTTGCCTTTATCCCTCAAACCCCTCCAATTTGGGGGAAAGAGGGAGGCATAGTACTTGCTCTAATATGGTAACTATGCACTGTACTAGTAAAGTGGTTTCGAACACAAATGGATGAATTATATGGATTTTAGTTTATGAGAGTTTGCAGGTTTAAACCCTTATAGGTAATATTTGAAGATAATATGTCATGGGACGATTAGCAAGTTGAGAAGTGTGTTAATGGATGTTAAATTGCACATGGATGTGCCTTTTTGGATTTTTAGTTTATGTACATAGTCTTCTATTGCAGGTCCAAATGTGTTTATCAGGTGTGTTAGGCTTAGTTTACAGATAGGAAGTATCATCTACAATTTTGAATCTTTGATAATCATATTAATATGTATTCAAATACCCAGATAACTTATAAGTACCAAGTTATGCGACAAACTCTAACAGAAATATTACTTTATTGATAGATAAACATGATAAGGTAAGAGAATAAAAATGGAGACACAAAACTTCACAACAAAAGCAGAAAGTCCAAGACACATACTTTGTGGTGCTCTTTGATGACGATAAAAACCCTTCAAAACCTTTCAATACATTCCCACATTGGCTTGAATCTTGTAAGTAGCTCGTCTCTAGCTCATACACCTGGATAGAAACCATGAATCAGGGTTTCCCAGATTGCAAGAATCACCAAACATCACTAGCATGAACAAAAAGCATCTCTTATCCAGGCAAAATAAAATGTACAATTTCCTATAATCCTAAATAATCCTATCCAGTTAGAGCATGTAGTGATGTAGATTGAAGGTTGAAGGTTCTGAAAGGGAAACGGGAAGGCCAAGTGTACATGGATTAAGGCATTTAGAGCAGAGTTGAAGCCAATTGCCTCTGAGAGCCAGCTTCAGGTAAAATTAAACAAAAAACAGAAACTTGAAGATGAACCCCACATCGTTGAGGAGATGATTATGATTAATCAATAATACTAGGGTTTTCATCTCCAACACATGCCTCTACACAAACAGTTTTAATTCATCCTCTCCTCCAAAACTTAATTGGGTATCATTAGAACTATCTGCCAACCTATCACCTTAAGAATGTCTAATTCTTGGAAATTCAAGTTTACTAGATCAGTGCTTTAACTCATGCTGATAAATAACTTAGGTTAGGTTTCTAACTTCTACTAATTCGGAAAAGTTTGATCCAGTACCCGAACATCACATAGAAGAGATTGATAAATCTCAACTGAGCAATGGACAAACTCAGGAATATCATGACAAGTGACAACTCAAAGACAGCTGAGGGCTCAGCCGAGTTCAGATCACCATGGACGCAGGATCTCATCAATAATGAGTTGAATTTAGGATTTTAGTCCTTCATTAAAGTAAATGTGAGAAGTTTTCTTCTCAATTCAATTCACTTAGCAAACCCACTCTGGCCCAACTAGCTCTAATATGACATACATTTTGTCAGTTCCTTCAATCAGATGCCTAAACAAAGAAAGTTATTTATTTTTTTGAGGTCAATTATCGCTCATTCAGGAAATCGATCCCTCCCAACAGAAAGACCTTTTGATCAAACAACTATTACTATACTCTGCCAGATGTTTAGAAAATTATAAAAAATTAAATACGGCTACATTGTTCATCACTCAATTGGTGATTGGGAACATCGGAGAGAAAGAATAACAAACAAACAAGAGAAGAGGATACATAAAACCTGGTAATCAGCCAACAGATCTCAATTTTGCCATCCGCAACATGGAATGATTCTTGTTCTAAACTAACCTAATTATCCTCTCTCACTATTAAACTCTGGCATCTATCTAAAAGATAGGTGCGCACAATTTCTGCAGAATGACTTTGAGAATGAGATGATTCTTTGAGTTTCCACCCACTGATTCATGAGAAGATAGCCACCAGATAGTTTAGTGTACAACCGAGAAAAACCCAATTGTTCTGCCATTTTCCTCTTTCTTGATTTAGCAACTACCACTGCCATTATGCCTTCCATAAACATAGAGTCGAAGTTGTCCTTGTTTTTCAATTTGGATAAATTGCAACCATTTAAGAAGGTGGAAGCCTCTATCCTATGTTATTAAAGTCGGGGCCTAGGCGGATTTAATCACTGCCTAGGCGCTAGGCGCCCTCTAGCCGCCACGCCTTGGCCCCTAGGCATCCAAGGCCGCCAAGCCTAAAAAATCGGGGCCTAGGCGGGCGATTAGGGTTAGGCGGCTAGGCCCCTAGGCGCCGACTAGGCCCTTTATTAAAAAAAAATATTCAACTTTCAAGAGGTTTTTTGAAAACATTTATAATTTTAGGTCCATTGGGTATAAAAGACTTTTTTAGGGCCTTTAATGAAAAAAACCATACATCTCTACTATAATAAAAAGAAGAAAAGAAGGGAAGTGGGAGGGTTTTTTTTGTCCAGGTAGCATGAGCTACTTTTTTTCTCTCCTTCTTCCTCTTTTCTTTTTTTCTCTATTTTTTTCCCCCACCGATTCTTCTTCTTCTCCCTCTTTTTTTTCCTGTTTTTTTCCCCAACGATCCAGGTAGCATGAGCTACTGCCCCCTTCTTCACCTGCTTCTTCTTCTCCCCCTTTTTTTCTTCTTCTCTCTTCTTTTTCTCTGCTTTTTTTTCCCTGCATACTGCTGTCTTTTTTTTGTTTTTACTTTGTTGTTGTGGATCATTATTATTTAACATACTAGACTATGAATATTTTGTTTTGATGTTGTTGCATGTGGATCATTATTGTTTAATGTTAATTTTATGGAAATTTTGTGACATACATATGTATATATTTTTTTGGAATTTATATTAATTAAATTTATATATGCCCGCTTAATCCCGACTAGGCCTCGCCTAGAAGGACCTAGACGCTAGGCGCCCCTTGGCCGCCCAGCCTCCGCCTAGCACTTTAACAACATAGCCTCTATCCTGAAATATACGGGGAATTCTTAAGCCGTTTTTTAAGATATCCATGAAAACGAAACCAATAGACTAGAGCATCTTCAAACTGAATTTATCAGCCAGACCCTCATTACCAACAACCTTCGCACTCTGAATGACCAGTTTTTTCAAGCAAGTTAGCAGATCAAGCTCAGAATTATACAAGAATTCTTTGAGTTACAGTTTACAACCTACTTAACCAAATAATTTAAACAAAGGAATAATCTTAGGAGTAAAATAATTCACAAAAATAAATCGTATGCAACACCTAACCTAGCAAGGGATGAGTTAAAAAGAGCAATTATAACCTGCTTTTCGATGCTCCGTAGCTCTTCCTGAAGCTTCTCTCTCTTGCTCATCAGAGATGCAAGCATTGCAGAGGGATTTGATGAGCCTCTTTGTCCTGAAAAGAAACATAAAATCAAATTTGAACAAGAACCCTTGTCTCAAAGGAGAATTTTTTTTTCATTTAAAAAAAAAAAAAAAAAAAAGAATTGGGGTTTCCCTGAAAGCTAAAAGCTACCTTCAGTCTCCATTTTCTGCATCAAAGCTCAAATCTTAGAAAAAAATGTTTGGATTAAAATCTTCTCTCTTTTTCACCCAGAAGAAGTTACTGCACGCTTTTCTGAACTTCTCGGGCCTTCAGCTGAAGCTACAAAAACCTAAGCAATGGAAGGAAGTTACATCAGAAAAAAAATATAATGTTCTTTCCAGGTAAGGAATAACTATAAGGTTGAAACACTTATATGAGACAACATTAGTGTCGGTGCCCTATGAAATGATTTAAAACTTTTGATTACTTATCGCTAGTACATTAATAATTTAATAGGGCTCAGAAATAGAGCTTCGAGAGGCCAACGCTTGAGTTTTCATTTTCTCAAGAATTCTCCTAAATATAGATGCTAGTTTTTCACACATAGTATCAGTCTACTTAACCTAGCTTTATATGCTAAAACATAGCTCATATGTTAACTTGATGCAAGAGAATACAAAAAATAGTCTAAATAGGAGGAACGCTAATGTGCACTTAAAATGATCAACAAGTCTAATCATAAATCAGGATATAGGAGTACAGCCAATTGAATTCAGTTATTTATTTAAAGTCGAAATTGAAAAGTACAATTTTCAGTTTTAAAATTTCTTTGTATGCAATATCAGTTTGGAGATTCATCAATATCTATGTACAATAATGTATACCTCTCATAAAGAGAGTCCTGTTGGAGTACGAGAGACATGTTTTTTAACAATTAACTTGTAAATTTCACTCTCAAAGCCTCGAATTAGGGACTACAAACTGTCCCAATAACTATACCTTTTTGCAGTGTATTTAAAATTATGCCTCCTGTGTCCTGAATAGAGACGAAAAAAGAAAGATAAAATCCTACCTAGACCCACCCATGATAGCTTCAAAATATAATAAATCATATCTGGTAATCTTGATTTCAGTCAATTCCACCAATTGGGAACAAATTTCATCCCTTGAGAAGCATGACTATTCATATCAACATCCCCATATAAATCTCAGTTTCCACTGATAAATCAAACTAACAGTGCTTTGCAGCTTCCTGATTTGGAAGATTAGTAGTTCATCCTGCTTAGAAATTTATTGACATTTAACAAAATTATATCCTTTTCGAAGACAAAACCATGCCCCAGAAAGACTACTACTAACTGAACCCAAATTTAAGGGTTAACTAAGGCCCCATTTGGTATTGCTTTTTTTAGGGATAAAAGCACTTTTGTTTTAATTTTGTATGTTTGAAGTGCTTGGTAAAATCATATAAAACAACTTATCTTAAAAGCAAGGTGCTTTTCACAGCAGATTTTAGAAGCAGCTAAGGGGGGTGCTTTAAAAAGCTGCTTAAAAGAAAAGCAGCGGGTCCGTCAAAAGATTTTCTAAAACTACCTTTTTTACCCTCATATTTTTTCTAAAATGACATGACCAATCCTTTGGCAATTGGGATTGATCGAAATCCTCACCTCTCAAAATCTTCATCATATCTCTCAGACTCTCACTCTCAAACTCTTCTTCCTCAACCTCTTCTTCTCTCTCTTTTTCTTCTCTTTCGCTTCTCTGTAACAGGAATGAATCACAAGATTCAACAACCACTACAACACCACCCAGAAGGAAAGCAGGAGTTCTCTGTATATTTTAGGGTTTCTTCGATTTATTAGATTTAGGTTTTTGGGAAACAATATTGGTGAATCTTTTCCTTGTTAAGAACCTTAAGTACTACAATCCACCATGATTTTGATCTATAGTTTCTGCTTTTGTTTTTAATTTTGATCTAGGCGCCCCGGGCGAGGCGTTTTGAAGGAGCTCGCATCGACTATCTTCAATTTCCACTGATTGGCGCCTTTGTCGCCTAGGCGGTCGCCTAGGGTCGACCAGGGGACCAAAAAGGCGGTCGCCCCAGAACTGATGCGTGGTGCCCCAAATCCTTGTGTGTCTTTTTTATAAAAAATGAATTTTGAACTGTTTTTTTCGATTAAAACGTTTTTATTGGATAAGTATATGACTCTGTTTTGTTAATGATTATATTGGGGCCCTCAAAAAACTAAAAATTAAAGTAGGTTTAGGGGAGAGAGAGACTCGACAGAAAATAAGTAAGAGGGAAGAAAGAGGAAAGCTAGGGTTTTCTTGCCGCCGACCTCATCGCCATTCTTCCCTCGAGTTGCTCTTCTTCTTCTTCTTTTCTTCTCCTTTCTCTTATTTTCTTCTCTTTTCTTTTTTTCTGCTATTTCTACTGCTGCCATGCTGCTGCTGCTTCATCTTCTTGCTCTCATCGCAGCACACAGCAGGCTGGCCGGAGTTAGGTAAGCACCTCCTCCTCCTCCTCTTCTTCTTCTTTTCTTCTTCTTTTCTTCGCTGCTTCTCCTTCTTTTCCTGGTGTTCTTCATCTTCCCGGGCGACGCCTAGGCGAGGCGTTATGCCCTCGCCTCGCCTTCTCGCAGAAAACAACATAGGTCAAAATTTAAGGATCAAGATTTAAGTTATGTTGGTACACATCAAAGAGAAGATTTTACTGTTTACCAAAAAAGAAAGGAAAAGGAGATTTTATTCATGTTGGTGACGATGATCGATGAGAACTTAAGGAGATTTCCGATCAAAAAAAAAAAAAGAACTGAAGGAGATTTTATACATGAAGTAATGAACATTTTTTTCATTTTTAACAGGAACCATCCTCGGAGTACCCAAGTTTCCCAAGTGTTGCTTGGAATTTGAGTGCTTTTTAAGAATTTGCTAGGTTTTTTTTTGTTCTTCTTTTATTTTCATTTTTTTTTCCCATACCGTCAAGATCCTGGTTTCAACTTCATGAGCTTTGTGCTGTAAGTGGTAAAGTTGGACATACATGGTAATTGGGATGTTTGAGTCCAAAGCTTAAACCCTGAAAATGAAATGTGTGGGGTCTTAAAATTGAGAAATTTTTTTTTACTGCTAATGTATGTGGAAAGGCTATCATTAGGTAGCTTTGATTTGGTTTTTTTAGTTTTTGGTTTTCAGTATTTTTGCCTAATTCTAATGTATATGGTGGTATTTTTAATAGTGATGTTAATAAAATAATAGCAATAAGTATTTTAACCATCATGTCCATTTTAGTCATTATACATAGTCACTGCACTTCAACACAAAAATTACCAGACGCTCTAATGTTGCTTTTGAAATTCACAGTACTTTTAAAAGAACAATTTACCAAACAATCAGCTACTTTACTCCACAGCTGAAAGTACTTTTTTGAAAAGTCACAGCAATACCAAAATAAGCCTAAGTTGGAGTTGGAACAAAATTACAGGGTAATCATGCTGAACAAAGAAATGATACAGGCACATAAGACTTCTTTGCTCCTAAATCTCAAGTATATCTATATTAAACAAACGATATTAATATCAGTAGTGAGATAGTTTACAAAACCCTAAGAATCTGAAGTTCTATGAGGGTTTAGAGATGTCATGAGTACCAGATGTGGGTGGTTCAATCCTCTCTTCCGAAGCAAAATTATTAGGGTTTACAGATTGGATGTGTTTAATCAGTATTGGTGAATTTATCCACTCTTCTTTCTTCAACTGAAAACGTTAACAACTAGTATACCGCAGCGCGGTGGGGACGACCGACAGTTCTTCCCGGTGCAAAGTTCTTCCTGGTGAGAAGAGGGGTTAAGAATCAATCGAAGCTTGCATAAGCTATCAAAACAAGAAATGCAAGAAAAGGGAATAACTCAACAACGCGAATTTGATAACAATGTATTACTCTTAACCTTTACAAACAATGAATAAAAGGAACTGTGCATCCTCAATGAGCTCCAAAACTCAAAATTATAGCGTCTTACAACATCTCCCGAAAAAAAAATACACCAAAATTAAGCCTACATCTAGTAAAGAAGTAGAGGAATAAAGATGAAGCTTTAGAATATCCATACTTATATCACAAAATAAGATAATAGAGACCAAATAGATGAATGGAACAAATAATTGAGATTAGTATATTTGATCATCGTACCGAAAACATATAAGAATAATTATTATTCAAACTCATTCAAGTGTTCGACTGCAACAAGTATAGGCTATAGAACTTACTGATGGGAGGT
Source organism: Macleaya cordata (assembly GCA_002174775.1). Taxonomy (NCBI): domain Eukaryota; kingdom Viridiplantae; phylum Streptophyta; class Magnoliopsida; order Ranunculales; family Papaveraceae; genus Macleaya; species Macleaya cordata. Next base: position 164,729 of record MVGT01002089.1, read on the forward strand.
CTTCTCTCATTCTCCATTTTGCATGAAATACCTATGTAATCGAGGATAGAGAGCATTAATATAACCATGCTCCAATTCCACACGTTTATATGTAATTATGTATCAAGAGAACCATTTTTTTACTGGGGAGTGGGGACTTAAGCAGCTATACTCCAAACTCCTCTTACCCCAAGTTGACTAAAAAACACAATGCTAGAATTTATTTTCCTAATGGAAACATGTTTAATATACAAGGAAGAGAGATTGAAACATGTTTAACATATAAGGAATGTGAGAGATGGTCTTTCTTCACTACTTCAAGGCCTTGCAATTGCAACTGGCTTTCATGAAACTCGGCATTAGCAGCTTCGAACCAGATGAAAATTAATATAATCTAATGCAGCAACAAGAATAAAAGGTCATTAAAGAGAAGGAATAAGTTTCTGGGTTTTTCTCTAAATCAGATCAAGACAAGAATCCATTAAAAACAAAATAAATAAAGAAAATGAATCTCCTTTAAACCCTATGGACACAAATATATAAGGAAAAGAACATCAAAGTGACCATACTCCAAAGTGAAAAGGAAATATGATATTATAAATGAATTTTATCCCAAAGTGAGCCATAAATCCTATTTTAACTCTAATTTAGCACAAAAATGTCAAATACTTGGACATTTCTTCTACACTTCTGAAATCAAAACATCCAATGGAGCTCCAAAGCAAGTAGAAATTTTTTGACAAAGTTCCCTTTGACAACCCAATATGTACAGTGTCAGCAGAAAACCCATATAAAGTCTAAAAAATCCAGGTTTCACTGTTGATCAAACAAACCCATTCAAATGTACAAGAGCTGTATCCGATATGAAGACATTTTCATATAACTGTAACCTGGAAAAGCCTGAAACTCATAAACTAAATCAGAGGCATCAGAATAAACGCCAAATTGACAAACAGTCTCTGCAGTCCATAACCCTAAAAATTCTGAGTCAACTATGAACAACAGAACAAATATCTCGAACATTTTCAGATTTCTAAGCAGAATCGAATAAACCCAAAGAGAAAAAGCCCTCAGTCTTCTTCTCAAACAATCAAACAACAGTTTAAAGTAAGAAACCCATAAATTTCAAGTCTCAACTCGTAACAGAAAACACTATAGCAAAGAACTTTGAATTTGATCTGTCTTCTAAAAATAAAAAATAAAAAACTAATTTGCTCCTTAAAAGCTTCACAACAAAAGCAAAACCAAAAGTTGAGTTGTGTACTTGGTTCAGTTTCATTAATACACACAAAGAAGAACAAAGAGTGGAAGATAGAGAAAATAGGGAATCAAGTAAATTAGCATTAGATAGAGAGGTTTCACCGTCTACTGCTGCTGCTGCTGTTTTTGCAGATTCTGCCACTAAAGACTCCTTGTTCAAATAGCTACTGCTACTGTTGCTGCTACCAGCTTTGCTGCGAGGGAAAAATTCGTACTCCATTAAAAGGAGGATATACATAGATTCAAATTGAAATTAAAATCGAAACCCTATGTGCACCAAATTGAAATTGAAAACCTAACTCACAACTAACAATGGTTAGGGTTTCTAGTGAGGGATAGAGAAAAAACGGAGTAAGAGTGCAGACCTTTCTAGTTTCTACCAGCCCAAACAGATATCCTTCCCTTTCTAGCCCTCAAAATTCCTTGTTCGAATCGCAATAGCTAGGGTTTTGCCCAGAATCGGCCAAATTGGTTCTTGGAGACTTTTAAAAAAACGCAGTTTTCGAGACGTTTAGATCTTTGAAACCCTGAAAATCGAGTTCGTTAAGGAGACAGAGAGAGAGGCTGGAGAGATTAGACGGGCTGTAAATTTCTCATTTATTGAGGTGGGGAGGTGAGTTGCAAGGTGTGAAGACGAGTTTTGAGGACGGAAAACGGACAAAAGATTTTCAACTTCCCTGTCGAGGAAACGACTCCCTTGGTCCAGGGGCGGAGCCAATGTAGGAGGGGTTTACCCGTTTTGGTTCGCCATCAAAAAACTTATTTTCAAAAACTAATTTACACTTGAACTAAACTATATATTATATCACATCTAAAATTACATTTTCACTTTACTATAAAATCCTATATGATTTCATTGAAAACACATAAAATAATATTTTTTTGTTTTACAAAATCCTACATGATTTTATTGTAAATCCTAAAACAGTTTTAGATGTAGTACAAGATGTATATTATTATAGGTATAAATTAGTTTTTGAAAACAAGTTTTTGGATCACGAACCAAACGGGCCTAAACTTCCACCACACTTTTCCTTAGCAATACAACAATCCACTTAATTTTACACCTTGTTTACGCAAACTTTTTAGGGATCCTGTGAGGTAGAAAAATGAGGGAACAATGGGGATCCAATCGAGAACTCTCCTCGAAATACTTCTCAATCTGATGTGATGAACTTATTCCCACTTGTTGAAGAAGACCTGCAAACCTGCAGGGTTAGCACTCCGACGATCAAGTTAGTAGGGAGTTCAAGTAGGGAGGTTGTAGAGTAGATTAATTGCCCTTACCTCATAGGTGTCTCATCTATTTATAGATGAGTTCCTACTTCTGTTGAGATTTATGCGCGAGATATTTGGAGCACGTGATCATAACCCGGTCAGCTGAGCTAGCCGTTGTTGGGCAGATAAAATTCCGAATTCTTCGGAATGACTAAGTCACGTCTACTAACGTGGTACGAAGTTGGACTCAATCTCACTTATCTGAACTTAGTTGAGCTGACAAACTGTGTAGGTCGGCTGAACAGGTGAGCTGAGCAAGTGAGCTGAGCAGGTCAGCTGAGCTGATGTGCTTACCTGATTTGTTGAGCTGAGTTGGCCGAGCTGACGTGAGTTGAGTTGATGAGCTTACCTGATTAGCTAAGCTGATGAGCTTACCTGATTAGTTGAGCTGAGGTGAGTTGAGTTGGTCACCTGATAACCTCCATATGATATCAATTGTATTGAGTTGCCACATGTAGAGTTGTTATTACTTGTGTTATTTTTGGCTCCTACAATACCCCCTTCTCGGTGAGTCAAGTTAGGTACTCAGCTGATTGACTTACCGAGAAATTCCTCCTTATCTTCTTTGACCAAGATAGAGATTTTAGCAATTTTGACAACAAGAATTCCTTCTAAAATGGGCTACACGGTTAGGGTTCCCTAGAATTGGATGGTGGTGATCACTTGATCACCATCCAAGGGTTCATACTATTTTAATTTTATAAAAACCTTAGTATTTCATATTTATCCAAGTGAGAAGATTGACTAATTGTTAACAAAATTTTAGGGAGAGAATAGAGGAGAGATCGACCTCCTCTTAATACTTGGACGACTCTCACATTGTGGCCCTCATTTTTGTATCAAATTGATTTCCTAAAAATTATAGAAACCCACTATGATGTTCACAAGTGTCTTTAGATTAGATCCAATGGTTCGAATGATCGTAAACCTAGCTAGACTACCAAAAATAACCCTACCTTTAATTTAGGATAAATTTTCTAAGTTTTGTGTGAAAATTGGATTCCTAACAATTCTAGTATGAGTGGGGCGATCCTCTCTTATGGAGAGATTGACCACACTCTCTCTCTCTTTCTCTTTCTATTATTTTTTTCCAAAATTCTAAAATTTTCTCAATAACTTATTTCCTAAAATATCTCCTTCCAAACTATCCCTAGAGTAATCCCCAAGACTTAATAGTTTTTCCCTCTAGCTTGTACATGTTTTTACCATGGGTGGGGTCCACACGGTTTTTACCTACACTATATGTACCTCATTTGCATGCAATCCTCAATTAATTTATGTATTTTGCATGAAATCAATTACATAAATAATAGTAATACTATTATATATATATACTTATTGCATGCATTATTTACGTAATAATAATAATAATAATAATAATATATAGATACATATATATACATATGTATATATATATATACTTGTATACATACACGTGCACCCTTAGTGCACGTGCCATTTTTCACGTAAAAATCATACTAATAATAATATTATATGCACGTACTATTTTCCACGTGAAAATTGTAATAATAATATTATTATATATGTATGTACGTGCACATACACATGCACGTACTATTTACCACGTGCATGCAGGTATGCATGTAAACTTCCACGTAAACGCGTAAGTTATATACGTTGTTTCGCTATATATACACATCTTGCAAAAGTGTTTTTACAACCATCTAACTATTCTTTTCATATTTATAAGCCTACTCATATTATCCAAAAGCATTTTTTGCACTACTCTTCATCCCATTCTATGCATGAGGTACTAGTTCAGTTAAAGGTTGGAATCAGTCCGTCAACCTCTTACTCATCACACGAGGTCACGTGGCATTACTTCCTTTCACGTGCATGGTTTTAGTTGCCACGCTCTCTTTGTACATACCACCCCACATTGGGTGTGTACTAAACCTTGGGCCCAGCCCATGGACTTTTCAAGGCCCAAACAAGAATTTTATGGTGTTGCAGAACTAGGCATTCCGGCAGAACTATTAACCACCTGTAGCTATAGGGAGTACGCGTTACACCAAGCTAACAATAAGCTTGCATTCACATTCAATACACAAGTAAAATAAAGCTGAAATAAACTTTATTAACTTTGAAAGTCTAAATTCACCCTACGGTTAATGAATTTAACCGTATGTCAATGTGACTATGGTTAAGGATCACACAATTACCTAATTAAAAATTACTAAGGTGATAAGAGTACAACAAAAATCTCTAACAGGAGTATTGACTTATTCGATTCTTAATATGCGGAATTAAGAACAAGAATCGAATATTTCAATCTCACAACAAGTATGAAAAATATGCACAAGAGATTTTGTTAACGAGGAAACCCAAACTGGGAAAAACCCCGGGACCTAGTCCAGCAAAAATCCACTAAGAGTTATTGAAAACTTACAACCCGATTTACCACTCGATGGACACGAATTACGACTCCCTCTACGCTCCAACAGCTACGGTGTACAGTTCTTCCACAAATTCGAACTCCACGAATTTGCCTCTTAGTAAACGTTGATGCGTCTCCAACTTGAACTCCACAAGTCCCGCACCTTGAACCAATACTTGACTCCTCAAGTATATCACCACAAGCTTGAACCTTCAAGCTCAATCACCGGAAATCCACCGGTAACAAAAACAGAGTTTTGGTTTTGAAATGGGAAGGATTTGAACCAATTTCAACAAGCTTGAGAGCTAAAAGATTAGAGTTGAAACTCTTCAAGAACTTGTTGATTAATAGGGTGAATGGTTGATTGAATACTGAAGATTCAACCCCTATTTATAGTGAAGATGTCCAGCTCAATCCTAGACTAAATTATTAGTTCTAGGTCTAATGGTAGACACCATTATTGGGGATGAGAGAATAATCTATTGAGCCTCTCATTCCACTTAGAGATGTTTCCCACGCTCAATTATCTCCCTAAAACAAGGCTTAGAGGGAGATGAGCAATAATGTGCTAGAAAGTTACTTTACAGCTCAGAAAATCGTACTCAGAAAAACGAATCTGGGCGTCGGTTTCGAAATCAAGCCTGTCGGTTTCGAAACCAACATGTGGTTTCGAAACTGACTGATTTGGTTTCGAAACCAACAAGCTTCTGTGATGGTTATTGCCTTTTGATTTCGAAATCAACATGTTTGGTTTCGAAACCAAACTTCATCTGAAGATAGATGTGGTTTTGGTTTCGAAACCAAACTGTTTGGTTTCGAAACCAAAATTCATCTGAAGACAGATGAGTTTTGGTTTCGAAACCAACAGTTTTGGTTTCGAAACCAAACTTCATCTGTCATCAGATAAAGTTTGGTTTCGAAATCAAACTAAGGTTGATTTCGAAACAGACTTTTCCCTATATAAAATAATACCATCAATGCAGTTGGTTTCGAAACCAAACTTCTTGGTTTCGAAACCAACACTGTCCAGATTAAAAATTTATCTTTTAAAACACATTTTATCAAGAGTAAACAGTGTGGGAAACACTCTTAGCAATCTAACCACCTATGGTACTTAGTGTTCTAAGTCACTTACCATCCTAGGATGTCTTCCGGTGGTGAGTTGAGTTCTTCGGAGTCTTTGTAGATTTCTTCTCTTTCAACCGAAGTGAACCGAGACTCACTAGACTCTAACTCAAGTTACATTGACCATCTTGAGTTTACCTTTGACACGAAATTCGACAAACATAAAACATGGACCTTTCAATCTCCCCCTTTGTCGATTTCGTGACAAAAACCATTTAAGAGAACATAAAGAATAACCCTTCCCCATTACAGCATAATTCCTCTTACAATGTACTCAAGCAATAATAAAGACTCACTCCCCCATAGTTATGACATCTAAACTTTAGGAGTAATCTTTTGATGATTTCCTGCAAAGAATTCAAACTCATTCCAGAACAAGATAATACAGATAAGAAAGAAAATACAGTATCTTGTAATGAAAAACATATGAGAAACACAGGGATTTCAACCACTCCCCCTATGTATTTGAATTCTCTCCCCCATAGTTATACATACTCCCTGTTGGGTAATCATTCAGAATGATAAACACATCTCCCCCTTTTTGTCATAAATAGACAAAGGGGAAGAAAAAAAATCCCTGCAAGAAGATACATTCAGGTATATATGGAGAAAGGAAATAACTGATGCTTTTAAAAGTAAAACTGAATCATCCATTAAGTTGTTCTAGCTTTCCAAGAATCAGATAATATAGTTTTGAAGAGTGAAAGATGAAGCCGCAAATGAAAGAAATAAAAATGAAGTATCATTCACAACTAACAAAACAAAAAAAAAAGCAACTAGCTCTCCATCGTATCAGCACTGGAGGACTCCGCAACAGCAGTAGAAGGTGGAGGAATGTCCTCATCTCCATCAGAACTGGAGGATTCATCAGAGGAATCCTCAGTGTCATCATCAGGCTCAATGGGGCGATCATGACTGGTCTTGGATCTCCCCTCCTCTGGCACAGCCGGAATGCCTTCAACTCCAACCTTTTCTGCAATGGCATTCACAACGGGCACCAACATCTTCAGGTATGCAAGGATGGTGTTGGTGGCCTGTGCTTGTGCAACCCGTGCCTGTCGTCGAATCTCCCTCCGATTATGTCTGGATGTACTAGCAGGTACGGAAGGGATCGAGGGAGAAGGCTCAGTCGTAGCAGGAGCAGCAGTCTCGGACTCTGGAGCAGCAGGAGCAGGAGCTTCCACAGACTTGAGATGTCCTGTGATCCGCTTTACCGTGCCAATGGAGATTGGGCGCATAGCTTCGAGTACAGTCTCATGAGGAGGGATAGCAACTCCAAAATGTTGAAGGATTCTCTCAATAAGCTTAGGAAAGGGAAGCAAGTGGGAATATGTGGCATACTTATTGATTGTGATCATTTGATACACAATAAAATCTGCCATCTTCAGTTTAGTCCCAGTTCCCAAATGAAAGAGAAACTCAGCCATGTCGTCACTGAGTTTGCTCCGATTCCCAGAGCAAGGGAAGAGATTGGTTGCAGCAATGTTTCCTAAAACCTTATAGAATAAGGTGCACCTAGAGGCAGGGAAATTTCTTCTCCACCCAAAGCGTTCCCCAGCCAATTCTTCTGCAATGGCTTCAGCGCTGGGCAAATATTCTTCCTCAGTATCGCGCTCGGGTGGGAATGGAAGTGCCTCCGCATCATCCTCGAACTCGAGGAGAGAGGCAATGAGAGAACTATCCACAATCACAGGTTTTCCACAAACCATAGATGAAAACTTGAAATCCTTCTCATCAATATGGTGAAAATTCGAGTAGAATACTCGAACCAGTCTTGGGTAGGCATCCCCATAGCCATTAAATAGCCTATCCCAGTTGCGAAAATTCAATCTTGCTTGAATTTCTAGAAGAGTGGCATCCTTGTACCAATTAACTTGTCGCTCAACGACAAGAGAACGCTTTTGAAAGTTTTGGATGTAAAGATTGTAACAATTTGCCGAATAAAATTTTTCTTTTGTTCTAGGGCAAATGAAGGATTGGGATGAACCCATAGAGGATCTTGGCCTCTTGGGGTTGGGAGTGGAAGATGTGGAAGGGTTTAGGCGGTTTGAAGACATGATTGACAACAACCCTAAACAAACAATCTAGGGTTCAAAAACTGAGAATTGATGAGGATTAAGAGAAAAGGAAAAAGGCTTACCAAGATTCGTGAAAAACCCTAGCACTTGATCCAAATCGTTTGCAAAAACCCTTGAAAAACCCTCTCTTTNCAAAGCGTTCCCCAGCCAATTCTTCTGCAATGGCTTCAGCGCTGGGCAAATATTCTTCCTCAGTATCGCGCTCGGGTGGGAATGAAATTGCCTCCTCATCATCCTCGAACTCGAGGAGAGAGGCAATGAGAGATTTATCCACAATCACAGGTTTTCCACAAACCATAGAGGAAAACTTGAAATCCTTCTCATCAATATGGTGAAAATTCGAGTAGAATACTCGAACCAATCTTGGGTAGGCATCCCCATANGTGGCATACTTATTGATTGTGATCATTTGATACACAATGAAATCCGCCATCTTCAGTTTAGTCCCAGTTCCCAAATGAAAAAGAAACTCAGCCATGTCATCACTGAGTTTGCTCTGACTCCCAGAGTAAGGGAAGAGATTGGTTGCAGCAATGTTTCCTAAAACCTTATAAAATAAGGTGCACCTAGAGGCAGGGAAGTTTCTTCTCCACCCAAAGCGTTCCCCAGCCAATTCTTCTGCAATGGCTTCAGCGCT
>MVGT01002089.1:174852-219729 GCA_002174775.1 Macleaya cordata
TACTTAGTGTTCTAAGTCACTTACCATCCTAGGATGTCTTCCGGTGGTGAGTTGAGTTCTTCGGAGCCTTTGTAGATTTCTTCTCTTTCAACCGAAGTGAACCGAGACTCACTAGACTCTAACTCAAGTTACATTGACCATCTTGAGTTTACCTTTGACACAAAATTCGACAAACATAAAATATGGACCTTTCAAACTTAAAGATAAGCTGTCAAACGAATAAATGAATATTCTCAAAGAAAAATAGACTAAACATGTGTCCAAACGAAACTAAACTTGAATGAAAGAATATCTCCTATGTCTTCACGGAAATCTAGGAAAACTCCGCAGACTTATTCTTGCCTATCGAACTCCACTGCTACTGGGTATTTGCCTGATGCCTTGGACCAGTAAAGATTAATGGTGCTAGGTCAAATCCTAGCCAACAAGTTCACTAGTTCCTTTGGCTTAGATTCAGGATAACCATGAGTTTCACGAGAGTGTATTAACATTATAGCATAAGGTATGTCAATATAAAAGGATAAACAAAGTAAATAGATGCATAGATTGATAGCTGTGGTGTTTTATGTTTTTTAGTTAAGTTTAGATTCTCGCAACAAGTGTTATACTCTAGTTGCTACCCATGTTTCACCCGTCCCTGTAGTTCACTCGAGACACTGGCCGTGCGCCACGTGAATCTGATGAACCGCCTCGAAATCCGTCCCCCGAACACGGGTACCACTGTCGGCGTTACTTATGTGTCAAGTGAGTCCGTAGACCTTCCTTGGCGATTCCGTAGACCTCACTTGGAGAGGAGCAGGCCTATACAGGACCTAAACTATGTTTGCATATAAGCCAAACAAGTTGTTTAAGCACAAATCAAACTTATGGAGGTTACATACAAGATATTTGTGTCCTCATGTGTGTTCATCATCATGGAAGTAGTTCACAAGAAGTTATATATGCATTTTGAACTTTTAAATACATATTCTTTAATAGCATGCATGTACATAATCATGATATCCTTCATACATGAACTAGCTACACAAAAGAAACTCACAAAAACACTTTTAGGGTCAAAAAGTCAGTAGGTATCGATACTCCCTCAGTGGATATTGATACCCACTGCACATTATGCATTAGACGTGGGCAGTATCGATACCTACTAGAGGGGGTATCGATACTAGCCCCATCTGTTGCTCGGAAAAGAGCTGGTATCGATACCCTATGTATGGGTATCGATACCTTCTGGGTTTCTCGCGACTCTAGGTTTTGTTCTTCAACAAAACTCCGAGGTAACGTAGTTTTTCTCACCTCTAACCTTAGGGAATCATATGTCCATCAAATATTCATAGATTCTATGCATTCTAACCATTAAACATGCTCATATCATACAATCATGGATTACTCGCATTCATTCCTGTAGATAACATAAAAACAACATATAATCTAGGTTTTCATGCATTCAATCATTAAGAAAGTATATCAACATCATAGAAAACCTAAATCTACACCAAAAGAGCAAGCTACTATTTGCCTTGAATCGAGAACACCTCCGAATCGCAAGGAAGAAAAAGTGAAAATTCTGCAACGCGAAGTCTGCACCCTTCTCCCTCTCACAAACTATCTTCTTCCTCGATCAACAAACGCTCCACTCGAGTTCTCTCTCCTAGTGCCGGTTCCTCCTCCGCCCTAACCGTGCTATCCACTTTCTCCTCCTCTCTCTTGGTCGATCAAAACAAAAGAAAGAGTTTAGGGGTTTTAGTTTATATTTATATAAAGTATAAACCCAAACATACTAAAACTCTAATAGGGTGCCCTTATCAAAAGTGGCTGCCCCAAACATTAGTAACTTAAATTGAAAGGGTATTACAAGGGACCCAGCTAGCGTGACACCAAAAAAATGGTGCAGATCTTTACACCAAGGGGTTAGGACCCACTCCAAGGTCTAATTTTTTGTGAAAATGTTCTCCTAACCATATAAACCTTCCACACAAAAATTAGCAGATTCTAAAATTTCTAACCCTATCAAAAGTTCATTTCAATCAACGGTAATAAATAAACGATGAGGAACAAAGGTCAACTTTAGATGGGACTAAAAATTGAAGAATCGACTGATTTTTTGTGAAGATGATCCATATGGTGAAATGAACAATCTCACAAAAAATCAGACCTTAGAGTGGGCCCCAACCCTTGGTGTAGCGTGACACCATTTTGTTTCGTTATGCTAGCAATTTTGTTTGAGCAGACCATGCTTGCATTAGAGAGGCTCTTACCTGGCAGTGACACACCATGCCACTTATATATGCTTTAGGCATTTGGCCAGTCCACACAACATTACTTAGCAAAAATACTTCTTTGGACAAACAAGTTGCCTGATGTGGTCTGGGGCTGACATGGCTAGGTGGGACCCACTGTACATTTTCAAATAAAAGTGATTTTAGGCGTCGATCGTGAATTAAGGCATAGCTCCGCAGTCAGTTCATTAGTTGGGCTGGGCCTTGGTCCAAAAAGAAGCACTCAAGATGAAGGTGAGAGATGACAGGGAGGGGTTAAACGTGGAGGGGGAAATGCTTGAGTCGAGCCTAAAACCAAGACCCCCTTGCACGAGTCTTGAACCCTAAGATTTTGGCTGCCCCTGATCAATCCTAGTATACAAATGACACACAGTACATATTTTGCAGAAACAGACCTGAATTACTCACTCAACGATGAGTTACGAGTATATAACATTTGCTAAAGTAGGCTAAGATGTAGGATGGATGAGAATTCATTTTTAAACAGAGAGAAATGGTCACAACTGGTCCCATTCTGCTTTGGGTGGAAAAATGTGGTAGATTATATAGGGTCAAATAAAGAACCTTGAGTTACAGTAGTTTACATAAAGTTTATCGAGAAGTAATCTCTAAAGACATTCAAGGGAATGGAGTTCATATCATCTTTTTTTTATAGTGGAATGGAGTTTAGATCTATCAAATAAATCAACCGCCTTTAATGAGAACCCAACATATGTCTTGAAAATATAGCTAAGGTTCAATATACATATAAGTTAAAGATGTGTTATGGAAAGCACAAATATGAACTGCTTTAGAAAAGTATCTTGAAGTTTAGGCCCTCATAAGAAATGCATCACTGCGCACATATGTACAAAAGTGTGATTAAGCATTTAAGGTGTTTTACATATGTGAAAAACTTTACACTACGCAGGTACACACTTTTCTAAAATAAAATGGCAATGGTTTTACATATGCTGAATATTGTGATGGTTCGCATGATTTGATAGTTAATTATGCAACTAATTAAACACAATCACTCTTTAATAATATTAATAGATTAATTAAGACCATTTATGATATATCTTCTCAATTAATTAATAATAGAGCTTAGAAACATAAAATCCTCGTGAATCAAATCCAAAAAGTGAAAATGATTTTCTTTATATTATTACGAAGTTTGCACTGATCAACCGACGATCCACTCGAGTTCTCTCTCCAAGTGCCGGTTCCTCCTCTGCCCTAGCCGTGCTCTCCACTCTCTTCTCCTCTCTCTTGGTCAATCAAAACAAAAGAAAGGGGTATGGGGGTTTTAGTTTATATTTATATAAAGTATAAGCCCAAACATACTAAAACTCTAACAGGGTGCCCTTAACAAAAGTGGTTGCCCCCAAACATTAGTAACTTAAATTAAAAGGGTATTACAATCTACACCTCTAAAAGAGGATTTCGTCCTCGAAATCGCACATACCTCTTCAAAAATATCTGGGTAACTCGTGCGTATCTCTTCTTCTCTCTCCCACGTGGCCTCACGCTCATCATGATGATGCCACTGCACCTTCACCAAAGGTATTAATCTTGACCTAAGCTTCTGCTCCTTCTAGTCAAGAATCCTATAAGGCCTCTCTACATAGGTTGCTCCTGAATGCAACTCTAACTCGTGAAAATCGACCATTGCTGGACGATCCTCATCTCTGAGATATTTTCGAAGCATAGAAACATGGAAGACATTATGAACTCTTGCCAACTGATCTAGTAAAGCTAACCGATACGCCATTTTTCCTACTCACTCTAGGATAGAAAAAGGTCCAACGAATCGCGACGATAACTTCCCTTTCTTGCTGAACTGTAGAACACCCTTCATCGGTGATACTTTTAGAAGTATCTAATCACCTACTTCGAACTCTAGCTCTCTACGCCTCTGATCGGCGTAATTTTTCTGACAACTCTGAGCTGCTCGCATACGTTATCTGATTAGGGTTATTTTCTCCGTAGTCTGTTGTACGATTTTTTATCTTGGGAGTTTCGACTCTCCAAATTCTGCCCAACATACTGGAGATCTACAAGGTCTGCTATATAACGCTTCAAACGGTGCCATCTCTAAACTGCTTTGGTATTGTTGTAGGCAAACTCAACAAGTGGTAATGAATCCTCCTAATTACCTTTGAAGTTTAGAACTACACAACGGACTGTGTCCTCCAACACTTGGTTAACTCTCTCCCATCTGCCCATCCGTTTGAGGATAAAAAGCTGTGCTAAAGTCAAGCTGCGTCCCTATAGCTTCTTAAAAAGCTCTCTAATACTTCAAGGTGAACGAAGTATCCCGATCCGACACCACTGAGACTGGAACTCTATGATATCGAACTATCTCCTTCACATACAACATAGCTAACTGCTCTGTGGTGTATGTCTACTTGACTGGCACGAAGTGTGCGCACTTATTCAGTATGTCCACGATCACCCAAACAGAGTCGTTTCCCTTCTTAGACTTGGGTAATCTATCGATGAAATCTATAGATATATTCTCCCACTTCCACTCGGATATATCTAAGGACTGCAAAGTACTCGCTGGTTTCCGATTCTCTGCCTTCACTTACTGACTCGTAAAGCATGTACGCACGAACCCTACAATGCTACGCTTTATTCCTGACCACCAGAAGTGTCGTTTGAGATCCCGATACATCTTGTTCTCTTCAGCATGTATAGTATACTTACTACGATGTGCCTCATTTAAGATTTTCTTCCTCAGCTCAGATTTCTCTGGAACACACAAGCGACCCTTGAACCTCAAGCCACCGTCATCCCCTACAACCATGTCTGTGATTTTCCCTTGTTAAACACCTGCAACTTTGTCACAGCACCATTGATCATTTCCTTGTTCACTGATGATTTGGCCAGAGTAGGTCGAATGACCATACTACCCAAGAACAGCTGTCTCTGCTTGTGGGTTGCCAAATCAAAGTCATACTCCAAAGCTACCTCCAACAGTCACCACTGCTGGACCATCATAGAGGCTACTATACCCCTAGACTACCTGCTCAACGCGTCTGCCACCATGTTAGCCTTTCCCGGATGATACTGCAACTGAAAGTCGTAATTCTTCAATAGTTCTAACCATCTACGCTGCCTCATATTCAGCTCCTTTTGCGAGAATAGGTATTTGAGACTTTTATAATCCGAAAAGAGCTCAAACCTTTCACCTATCAAGTAGTGTCTCCAAATCTCGAGTGCAAACGCTACTGCTGCTAACTCGAGATCATGAGTCGAATAGTTATGCTCATATGTCTTCAATTGTCTTAAAGAAAATGCAACCACTCGGTCGTTCTGCATCAAAATACATCCCAGTTCCTGATGCGACGCATCAGTAAACACTACGAGTCCGGCTCCACTTTCCAGTATGATCAAAACTGTGGTTATTGTCAACTTAGCCTTCAATTCTTGAAATGCTTGCTCACACTTATCATCCCACTTGAATGGAACGTCCTTCTTGCTGAAACTTGTCAAAGGACCTGATATACATGAGAATCATTCGATGAACCACCTATAGTACCCAGCCAGACCTAGGAAACTTTGAACCTCTGTCACTGTAATGGGTTACAGCCACTCCAGTACAGCTTGAACTTTGGAAGGATCTACTGTCACTCCCATTCCTGATACTACATTTCCTAAGAACTTCACCTCTTGTTGCAAGAATTCACATTTCTCGAATTTAGCATACAACTGGTGCTTTCGTAGAGTCTAAAGCACTCTACGCAAGTGAATCTCGTGGTCTTCTCATGTCTTGGAGTAAATTAGAATGTCATCAATGAAGACAATCACGAACTGATCTAAGAAGTCTCTGAAAACCTGATTCATCAGATCTATAAACATGGCTCGTGCATTGGTAATCTCAAACGACATTACTAAGAACTCGTAAGACCCATATCTTGTTAGAAATGCTGTCGTAGGTATGTACTGCTCTCGGACTCTAAGATGATGATAACCTGACCTTAAGTCTATCTTAGAGAACCATTGAGCTCCCTTAAGTTGATCAAACAGATCATCTATCCTAGGCAAATGATACTTATTCCTCACCATAACCTTGTTCGATTCCTGGTAGTCTGTACATAGTCTCATGGACCGATCTTTCTTTTTAACAAAAAGAACTAGTGCACCCCAAGGTGACGAACTACGACGTATGAACCATGAGCTAAAAGCTGGTCTATCTGGTTCTTCAACTCTTTCATCTCTATTGGAGCCATCCGATAAGGTGTCTTAGCAATCGGTTTTATACTTAGAACCAGCTCTAAGCAGAAGTCTATCTCTCTATGAGGTGGTAACCCTGGAACCTCGCCAAATACATCGCGGTATTCGCGCACCACAAGAATCGGTTCAAGCTCTTTACTTTCAGTTGGATGCTCCAACATATCCACATAGCACAGGTGTGTCCTATCAAGACCACACCTTGCGACAACGACAACACGTATGTCATTTACTTTGGTATGGAAAATATTACTATTTTCACATAACAATCTAACTTCGCATGGTATGCTGCAAGCCAATCCATGCCTAGTATAACATCGAAGCCCTCTAGACTTAACATATAAAGATCTGAGGCAAAATCTAGTTTTCCCAAACTAATAACACAACCCTTGCAAACTAGTTCTACTGGTACTGTCCTCCCATAGGTGACATAACAGAGAAAGGGTAATCACACTTTTCTGGCCTAAATGTTAAGGTGTCCATAAATATACAGGATATAAAAGAATTAGAAGCTCTAGAATAAAAAAGGATTCGGTTGAGTATAAATCAAACACAATTGCCATACAAATAAATTGAAAGTAACAAATAAAGAACCAGAAAATTTCAAGCTAGCATCATAAAAAACCTTCAAAAACTTAATAAAAGCACATGCATTATTCCAATAATCTTCTTTTGGAATCCCATTTCCCTCAACAATAAATTCATGATAATACATGACATCTACATCTAATAATAATGTAAAAGCCTTTCCAAATTTTTCTGCAGCCTCTAACATCAAATAAGTAGAGTTCCACCTGGTAACTACATCTAAGCACACTTGCTTGTTTGAGTCTATCTTTTCTAGCTTCACACATGATTTAAATTTTTACATCTTTGATGGGGAAGCCCTAACATATCTAACCACATTACGGATTTTACTAATTGAGTCATGATACACTTTTAGGCCATCCGTAACAACAAGGTTTAGTATGTGCGCACAACATCTCACATGCATAAACCGACCCCCCATTATTGACCCTTTCCAATTATTTACTACCTTTGACAGGTATGAAATAGTGAGATCATTAAAGCTTGCATTATCAACTGTTATGGTAAACACCTTATCAATTCCCCACTCTAGTAGACATGTCTCAATTGCCTTACCAATAGTCTCACCTTGATGATTTATGACTTGAGAAAAATTTATGATTTTCTTTTGTAACCTCCAATCATTATCTATGAAATGAGCAGTGAGACACATGTAGTTAAGGTTCTGAATAGATGTCCATGTATCTGTGGTGAGACAAACTCTTTGACAACTTCTAACCAAGTAATTCTTCAAATCCTCTTTCTCATTTACATACATAGCTAAAACATCTCGTACAACTGTCCTGCGAGATGGGACATGAAACCTAGGTTCAACAACTCTAAACATATCCCTAAACCCCTCATTTTTTACAAATTTAAATGGCAATTCGTCTATGATAATCATTCTGGTTATTGTTTGCCGAGAAGCCTCGGCATTATAAGTACCAGCAATAAGTTTACCTCCTTCCTCTCCATTTTTCTTTGGTTAAAAAAATAAGGCTTTTTTTCTTGCCTCCCGACCGGGATATTTTTTACACTGAACTGCTATGTGAGAATTCAGATTAAAGGTCCCATTTCTTTTTGAATCACATGCATAGTGTTTATCACAATATTTGCACTTCGCTTTGTTTCCCACTTTTATAAAGTGTAGCCAAGCATCTGAAGGAGGTCTAGTAGGTTTTCTCTTACCAAAAGAAGTATTTTCTTGAGCTTCAGTTGACACATTTTTAGGAACCTCTGACCCAGTTAAATCAATTGTAGAAGCTCCAACAGTTGCTGGAGGCTCACTTGTTAGAGTTGGATGTGGAGGTGTAGGGGGAGGCGTAAGTGCAGAAGATTGAGTTAATTGACTTGCACCAGTTGTAGACATCTGTATCAAGCAATACAAATGTATTCAGTTTTCAATAATTGAGATCAATTTATCAAATAAAGCTAATAAAAAGGGAAAGTTTACCAAAAACGATGATATTGATGAAGCCATGATGGACGGTGACTAACTGACTATGCCTTCACAATTTAAATTTGAAAATATATATACACATCTAATCAGTCTTACATTCTATGCATTAATAGGCATGTAATAAGTAACATATATCAATCTCACATTGTTTAAAACAGATCCGAAAAGCTGAAGTTTTTTTCCTAAAAAATAGAGTAATTAAGAGAACCTTGATTAAAGAATTCAATAATTAAGAGAACCAAAGTTGTAAACATCAATAATTAACAAGTAATAGATCATAAACACAGATTTTATTGAATCTCAGTAAAAAAATTGATCGATCAATAATTTTGTAGAATCTTAAATTTTTTTATAGAATCTCAGTAACAACTAAACATCTATATTCTTTGTTTGCAGACATTAATGCAAGTAACTAGTTAAATTGGGATCACTAATTCTATTCAAGGCACAATCATTCACAAATTTAATTTTTACTGGTTTCTAGTTTCCACTTGGGTTTAATAACTTTTGTTCAAAACAGATTTTTACTATTTAGTATTTACTCCAAAATTACAGTGAAATTGAAAAAAAATCCATCATTTAACTAGTTTATAGAAGGAGGTGGTTGTCGGTGGAGATCAATCAAAGATGAAGAAGAAAAAATTACCTTGCATATCGTTGCTTGCTCACAGACCTTTGGTATGTTGTTTAGAAGAGATGAAGAAGAGGGGTTAGAGTTTTGCTTTTGCTGTTTGAGACCTCTAGTCTTCCACAATGTTGGTATGCTTTCTTAATGATTGAATAAATGAAAACCTAGTTTATATGTTATTTTTATGTTATCTACATAAATGAATGCGAGTAATCCATGATCGTATGATGTGGGCATGTTTTTAATAGTTAGAATGCGTGAAATCTATAAATATTTGATGGATATACGATTCCCTAAGGTTGTAGCTGAGAAAAACCATGTTTCCTCGGAGTTTTGTTGAAGAACAAAACCTAGAGTCGCGAGAAACCCAGAAGGTATCGATACCCATCTCTTTGTCGAGCAACAAATGGGGCTAGTATCGATACCCCCTCTGGTAGGTATCGATACTGCCCACGTCTAATGCATAATGTGCAGTGGGTATCAATACCCACTGAGGGAGTATCGATACTTACTGACTTTTTAACCCTAAAAGTGTTTTTGTGAGTTTCTTTTGTGTAGTTAGTTCATGTATGAAGGATATCATGATTATGTAAATGCATGCTATTAAAGAATATGTATTTAAAAGTTTAAAATGCATATATAACTTCTTGTGAACTACTTCCATGATGATGAACACACATGAGGACACAAATATCATGTATGTAACCTCCATAAGCTTGATTTGTGCTTAAACAACTTGTTTAGCTTGTATACAAACATAGTTTAGGTCCTGTATAGGCCTGCTCCTCTCCAAGTGAGGTCTACGGAATCGCCAAATAAGGTCTACGGACTCACTTGACACATAAGTAATGCCGACAGGGTTACCAGCGTTCGGGGGACGGATTTCGAGGCAGTTCATCAGATTCACGTGGCGCACGGCCAGTGTCTCGAGTGAACTACAGGGACGGGTGAAACATAGGTAGCAACTAGAGTACAACACTTGTTGCGAGAATCTAAACTTAACTAAAAAACATAAAGCACCACAACCGTTAATCTATGCATCTTTTTACTCTGTTTATCCTTTTATATTGACATATCTTATGCTATAATGTTAATACACTCTCGTGAAACTCATGGTTATCCTGAATCTAATCCAAGGGAACTAGTAAATTTGCTGGCTAGGTTTTGACCTAGCACCATTAATCTTTATTGGTCTAGGGCATCAGGCGAATATACAGTAGCGACGGAGTTCGATAGGCAAGAATAAGTCTACAAAGTTTTTCTAGATTTCCGTGAAGACATAGGAGATATTTTTCCATTCAAGTTTAGTTTGGTTTGGACGCATGTTTAGTCCATTTTTCTTTGAGAATATTCGTTTATATGTTTGTTCATTTGAAAGCTTATCTTTAAGTTAATAAAGTTTATTTCAATTTTATTTTACTTCTGTATTGAATGTGAGTACAAGCTTCTTGTTAGCTTAGTGTAACGCGTATACCCTAGAGCTACAGGTTGTTAATGGTTTGTGTTTTCTCTGTAAGAGAGAAATATAATGATATATATTTATATTTTTTGAAACTTCAGATGTAAAAACATTAGTTGAATGTAAATTCAAATTTTATATATTGTTAAGCAATTCATTATATGTGATCATTCCACCAAGGGAGCTATAGGTCAGGTCGAAACTAGGCTCCAAAATAGTGAGATGATAGGATATAAGACTATTAAGTCATGTTTTTCATATATAAGTCATGTATGATTAAGAATCTTAAACATGTTTTTCATCTTAAGTCATGTATGATTAAGAATCTTAAACATGTTTTTCATCATAAGTCATATTTTTCATACTGTTAGCTCACGTGATAGAATTTTAGTTTGGCCATAATTTTGAATTCTCAATTCTTATTCAAATAATTAGATGTGACTTGTTATATACTTTGGAAGTAGAATATCATTGTCTGTTGAATATCTTAAACTTTATAGGCACCCTTATTAGTTTATGTGTGTAATATCATTGTCTGTTGATGTTTTCTTTCTATCACCATGTTGATGTTTGTTCATTATTGTACTATATATGGATTGCTTCATTATATAGATTGCTGAAATATACAGATTATAACGTTTTTCTATGGAGGGGTGTTAGCAGTAGAGCATAGATTGAATTTAAAATAGATTGAAACCTCTACAATGATTAGATATCGCATGGTTGGCTATTGGAATGATGGTTGGGTGTTATTTTTGTAAGAGAGAAAGATAATTATGATCTATTTTTCTTTTTCTTCTTTATTTTTTGGTTCTAGTGTTTATTTTATATTAGGTTTCTACTGTATACTCTTGCCTAATCTATACGTCTTTTTCTTCTTCTTCTTCTTTTTTTGGTTTTATTGCTTATTTTATATTAAGTTTTTATTGTATACTCTTGCCTAATTTGTACATTTTAACGAGTTCGAATATGAAAACTGATTTTATGCCGCACAAATTAACAATGAAAGACTGATTCATTTATTTACTTATTCTTTGGTGTAGTTAGCAATTTAGGGAATAGTCAACAATGGATAAAAGTTGGGTCCACATGGATCAGTGTACTAAAGAGTATGATGATGGGGTGAAGGCATTCGTAGAGCACGCCTTTGCCTATGGGTTCATTTGTGGTGGCAAAGTGAAGTGCCATTGCTCCGAGTGTAAAAACTTGAACTATGTAAATGAAGAAGAACTATACGAACATTTGATATGCAAGAAAATGATGACGAATTACAAGGTGTGGCATCTTCATGGAGAAAAATTCGAGACAACGGCTAGTCCAGAAACAATAGTACAAACTATTGATTGTAATGGTAATGATGATGGTGGTAATGGTGTTGAATCTGTTAATGATGGCATTGGTGATGACATAATTAGTTTGTTGTGAGATAGATACAAAAGACCGGTCGTAGACAATGATATAGATGGCGTGGTGGAAGAAACCAATGGTGTACCCATGGATGGTGCTGCTGCCCAGTTTTACAAATTGGCAGAAGAATCGAAGGAAGCTATGTATCCTGGATGCAAATATTTCACAAAGTTATCATTTCATTTTAGACTATGGCACCTTAAATGCCTCGGTGGTGTTAGCAATAAGATATTTACTTCGTTACTGGACTTATTAAGAAAGGCGTTTCCTGAGGGTTGTACTTTGCCAGAAAACTTCACGCAGAGCAAGAAGATTATTTTGGACATGTTTGGGTTACAACAAGATCGATGCATGCCCGAATGATTGTATGTTGTTTTGGAAGGAGAACTCCAAGCTTAAAGAATGCACCGTATGTGGGGCTTCAAGATATGTTAAGGAGAGTGGTATTAAAAATAATAAAACACCGGCAAAGATTCTTCATCACTTTCCATTAAAACCGAGGCTGCAACGTTTGTACATGTCCTCTAAAGTTGCAACCGACATGAGATGGCATGAAGAAGGCCGCACAAAAGATGGGGTGTTGAGGCATCCAGCAGATTCAGAAGCTTGGAAACAGTTTGATGAGATGTATCCAAGATTCGCTGCAGATCCAAGAAGTGTCAGACTGGGATTAGCAAGCAATGGCTTCAACCCATTCGGAACCATAAGTTCTACACACAGCACGTGGCCCGTGGTAATTATCCCATATAATTTGCCACCGTGGTTGTGCATGAAGCAACCTCATATGATCTTGTCTTTACTTATACCGGGTCCTAAAAGCCCTGGAAATGACATTGACGTTTACATGAGACCTTTAATAGATGAGCTCAAAGAATTGTGGGCAGAAGGGGTGGACACTAATGATGCATCGAGGAAGGAAATGTTCACGATGCATGCAACTATGTTATTCACCATTAATGACTTCCCAGGTTTGGCGATGCTTTCAAGTTGGAGCACGAAGGGATACTTGGCATGCCCATCATGCCACAAGGATACATGCAGCATGTATCTAAAGAATGGGAGGAAACAATGTTATATGGGCCATCGTCGGTTCTTACCATTAGATCATAAGTTTCGTAGACTCAAGAGGGATTTTAACGGAGATATTGAAATGAAAGCAGCTCCAACCCCATTAACCGGAATGGATATATTGAAACAATTAGAAGGTATTCCAAACACATTTGGGAAGGTTCCTCAAGAGGATGATAATGCGCTGAGGAAAAGACCTCGAGTGACAGAGTGGCTAGGTAATTGGAAGAAGCTGACTATACTTAGTGAGCTGGAATATTTTCCATACCTTTTACTCAGACACAATTTGGATGTAATGCACATAGAGAAGAACTTATGTGATAATGTGGTTGGTACTATTCTCGAGCTTGATGGAAAATCCAAGGACGGTTTAAAGGCAAGGTGGGACTTATAAAGAATAGAGATCAGGCCTGAGCTTCACCCAGAATGGAGGGAAGACACAAAAAAATATTATATACCGCCTGCATGCTACTCCATGAATAAAATCGAGAAACAAACTTTTTACAACATTTTGAAGAGTGTAAAGGTTCCAGATGGTTACTCTTCTAACTTTGCAGATGGTTACTCTTCTAACTTTGCAAAGTGCATAAAAGTCAAAGAGGGTAAGATATCTGGTTTAAAGAGCCACGATTCGCATGTCAGTATGCAATATTTTTCACCCTTAGCTATTCGAAAGACTTTGCCGAAGAAGGTTAGATCCATATTAATAGAGTTAAGTGCCTTCTTCCGCGAATTATGCACAAAGGTAGGTCGACCTGAGGATTTTAGGAGGCTAAGGGAGCGTATTGCACTCGTATTTTGCAACTTAGAGCGAATCTTTCCACCTGCTTTTTTGACATTATGGTGCACTTGCCCATCCATTTGGCTTCTGAGGCGGAAATAGGTGGACCTGTCCATTATCGTTGGATGTATCCTGTAGAAAGGTATTTGTTGTATGTAGGATACATGATTACCTTTCTAATTAATCTAGCATCTTTAAATTTCACTCATTCTTGTGTAACTTGCTTGTGAGAATAGGTACTTATGCACACTAAAGAAGTACGTACGCAATAGGGCTCAACCCGAAGGGTCTATCGCAGAGGGATACGTGATTGAAGAATGCCTCACATTTGTGACGAGGTACTTGGATGATGTTGAGACACGACTAAACAGGCCTCCTAGGTATAAGGAAGATAGTCATATTGGGGGTGTTGAAGGCTTCGTGCTTAGCCCAAAAGAGAGGGACAAGTGCATGATTATGTGTTGTTCAATACTGATAACATCTCTACTTATATAAAGTAAGATGGAGTACAATTCTACGTAAACACTAATCGTTAGTTTCTTATTTTATTTATAGTCAATGAATAATATAACCCTTTTTTTTTATGTAGACGACATAATCATCTTCTGAAAATGCTGAACCCAAAAATGTCGGTCCGTGTTATCCAAAGAAAGCACAAGAAAGAATTTGCAGGATGGTTCAAAGATTGTAGTAGAACATCACTGAAAGCGAAACACTTAATTCTTGCAGAGCTCGGTGTGATTGCTAAAGGTCCGTTTGCTCCAACAAAAAGATTCACTGGTTATACAGTTGGTGGGGTTCATTTCAAAACTATTGATAGAGATCGTGGTTCTAAAACCCAGAATAATGGTATTGCTGTTACTGCAACCGTGATGAGCTATGCGAGTTCGAAAGATCGAAGGCCAGTTGAAGCGGAGATTACGTATTATGGACGTTTAGTCGACATAATTGAGGTGTCATATCCTCAAGGTCGCTCATTTCTACTATTTAAGTGTGATTGGGTCGATGTCACTACAAGTAGAGGTATTAGAGTTGATGAGCTTGGGTTCACTCTCGTCAATTTTACACATTTGTTGCCATCCCAAGAAGATGAACCATACGTGTTAGCATCTCAAGTTAGACAAGTTTTTATGTTTAAGATCCAAAAGAACCGGAATGGCATGTTGTGGTGAAGACGAAGCCTATCGACACATATGACTTGGGTGGAGATGATGATATACCTTTTGATAATGATCCTTTTGGGAATCGTAACCAAGTTGATGATGATGAAGATGATAATATCAACTTGGTGAGGGATGATGTGAGTGGAGGATATGCTGACGGTGCTCCACCTACATATGAGGCTGAAACAGATACTTGTATGGATTTCATTAATGATGAAGATGAGGTTCTGGATGAAGATGAAGATGAAGATGAAGATGAAGATAAACTTGAATTAGATGATGGATAAACTTCTAACACTTGATTGTCAATTTGCGCTTTGCTTATTCAACGTTATTGTCAATGTTAACATTTTGTAATAAGCTTTGAATGGCATATTGTGGGAAGTGATATAAGATTATTATTTTTTTGTTATTTGTTGTTTCAATTTCTTTTATTTTATTTAATTTAAATGAATTAAATTATATTTCATTTCTCATTGTCATAATGTTGTTAAAAATGTGTAGGTAAATGGCTGAAGAACAAGAAATTGCTCCTAAAAAAGTCCGAGGACCAGCAAAGTTGGCATTTTTGGGGAGAACAGAATCGGGAAAATTACCAGTTACTTTTCTTAATGGTGTTGCAATTGGCCCAAACTCAACTGAGTTGTCTGCTTTGGTAGGCCGTCTCGGAAGGGACGCCAATCTATTGCCATTTGATTCTCTTAAATGGCCAAAGGTGGATGTCGAATATAAGGATAGAGTGTTACTAGAAATCAAGGTAAAATAAAATATCATTTATGAGTTTGTTTTTTATCTTTAATATCACTAATGTATCATACTTTTTCATTCCTTAAGCAACACTTTGACTTCCCAGATGAGTGCAACAAGTATGTCCTTAAGAAGCTCAACGCGGCATGGAAGGATGAAAAGTCAGATATGAAGCATGAATATTTTAAACCCTTTGCCTCAATGGAAGAGCGATTGGCAAACTGTCCACCTAAGTTGCCCGAGGATCAATAGATGGTGCTAGTGCAATACTGGGAGAATCCCAAAATCGCTGTAAGTTCTAAATAGCTTATATAATTGTTAAGATTTTCATTATTTTTCTATATTTACTAGTGTTATAAAATCTAATTTTGTTATATAGGCTGATGCAGAAAAAATACACTAAACCAGAGTAAGCTGACCATATTCCATACTGGGGGCTCCAAAAGCTTTATGAAGCACGCAGTTGAGGTAAAATTGAACAACAATCAACATCTTAATACTTGAGTTGTTTGTGTTTATATGTGTTTTCATATTTTAATAGATAGAAGAAGATCTAGAGCGAGATGCACCACAAGGAACACCCGCAACTCGAGTAGAAATCTTCAAGAAAACTCATACTCAGAAAGATAAGACACTGATTAATTACCTGGCTAAGGAAAAAATGGTATAGAATATATTAATTAATGCGTTACATTTTCAATTGAAAGGCATTTTCATGTAAGTAATATGTATACATATATATTTGCCAGACCAGATGAAGGAAAAAACTGACAAGGCGATTGAGGAGGGTTCTTCATCTCTATATTCTACAAGATCTGATGACATCTTTTCTCAGGTTATGGGACCTGATAGTAGAGGTCGGAGGAGGTGTTTCAAAAGAGCAACGTTCTCGAGGGAACTGTCAAACACTAGTTCTAATAGGGAGAGTGCAGAAGTTACGACCTTGAAGCGAAAGGTAGTGGACGTAGAAGATGAATTAAAGAACACAAAACAATAATGTTCAGATCTTCAAACCACTACAGAGCAGCTGCAAGCTTTATTCAAAACTGCTATGGATGAATTAACGCTGATGAGAGGATATTTTTGAATATTTTTTGTTAATGGAGTATGAATTTTAAGAGTTATATTTTCCTACTTACATAAGTTGAATATGTTACATATACTAACAAGTTTCTATTACTTTATTGTAGCATCCAGCGCCACCCACTCAAGTACCAAGGAGTTCTTCCACTTCATCACCAAGTTCTGCCACACGCTCCAACCATTAGTATGAGGTGTGAATCTATATATATATTTCACTCTCTCTCTCTCTGTATATATATAAATTTTATAAACTTGAAACCTTGTCGAACCCCTAACTGTTATCTACTATTATGAGTCCTAGATAAACTTGACTGTTTCTACATCTTGTATATCATATACATGTACTTAAAATCTTGTTTATTGATGTTTTTGATCAATAAGGATATAAAAGTTAATTGTTGCAGCCACTAGTTGTTTAACGTTTCTAGCTTGTTTATTTGGGTCCAGTATTCTTTCCATGTCTTGTTTTAGTAATGATGTGGGTGTTATCTCATACTATCTTGGAGTAATCAATGGTTTAG
This sequence comes from Macleaya cordata, assembly GCA_002174775.1. Lineage (NCBI taxonomy): Eukaryota > Viridiplantae > Streptophyta > Magnoliopsida > Ranunculales > Papaveraceae > Macleaya > Macleaya cordata. Next base: position 192,230 of record MVGT01002089.1, read on the forward strand.
GAGTTTTCTATGTGGAATACGTCCTAGAAATGCATATATGGGCTGTTTGATTGTGTAGTACACATTCTGGCTGCATGAACCAATTATAGGCAAATATTTATATTTTTAATTATTATTTTTTCCATTGGTGGTTGCATGAACAGACCAAAATTTCCACTTATTCATCTTAGGATATCACAAATTCTGCTCTACAACTAAGAATTTGCTAACCTTTTTAAATTTTTTGGTCTTGGGAAGAATGTTCAACATGATCAATTTTTTTTTGATAAACCAACATAATCATTCTTTCATTCAGGCATGGATGGATTTTGACAATTGGAAATGTTAAATTAGTGGGTTTTAAGTCAACTTCTGACATATGTAAGCAAACTGAAAAATGGTTGATTTGCACGGTAGATATTGTACTTTTGGGAGAACTTTGACCGATTCAGCGCCTAACTTTATTTCCTGCAAAATGTCTCTCTAGCCCTTAACTATGTGGGTCTTAATATTTTTTCTTCTATATATATTCACTTCACTCTTTCTCTTTCTCTCTCTAAACTGAAAGATCAGTACAACTTTTTGGTATATACTTATCATTTGGATGTTCTGTGTTGTTATAATCTCTTGAAAATATATATCTAAGATATGAATTGTCTTTTATTTTTGTTCTTTAATGTGTTCTTGGTAGAAATATATGATTTTCTTGCAAGAAATTTCTTTTGGTTGGGTTATTCTGGCCATTTGTTTAACCTCAACTCAATTATTGTGAAACTTCATTTCAGTATAGTTTGTAGCTTTATAGTCAATATATCGTCTTAGAAGTGGAACACTCTTTTTTATTAAAATGTTGTTTCTATTATTAAAATAGATTATTGCATTTGCAGGGATATATGTAAGAAGAAAGTTGTAGATAGATGGGAGTTTTGCACATGAGTTCAAGGGAAAGGTGGAGACTATTTATGGGAGCTCGAGATTGCAACAGTAAAACTTCATATTTTTTGGTTTATTAATCTAAGATATGCATTTAGATAGCGAAATGGAAGTTTAACTTGTGAATGCACATTCATCTTATTTTGGGTTAGTAAATTGATGTGGACTTGTTATTTTGGATTTTGAATAGAATGCAAGGGGATATTATCTTAAACTTGTGAATGTGGAATGTAAATGGATGTTATTTTGGACTTATGAATGTTTAATATAAGTGGATGTTATTTTGGACTTGTGAATGTAGATGTTATTTTGGACTTGTGAATGTGGATGTTATTTTGGTCTTGTGAATAGGTACTATGAAGAATGTATAAATATAATGACAGGTGAACAGGTACTATGAAAATAAGTGTGAAGAATAGATAATTGTAACGACAGGTGAACCGGTGCCAAAAAAAACTATTAGGGACGGACCCAACCGTCCCCAGTAAGTGTAGGTCTTAATATCGTTGAATGTGTCCCTAACTATTAAGGACGGTTGAAAAGCGTCCCAAACAGCTGGAAACTGCTAATGAATTAACCTTTTTAGGGACGGTTAAAATCGTCACAAATAAGTTGGGCATTAGGGACTACCAAAATACCGTCGCATAGACCGTCCCCAATACTATCTGCGATGCCCCGGTCGTCCACGGTTGGAAAACCGTCCCTAATAACTATTTGGGACGGTTTACGGGTATTGGGGACGGTCTTAAACCATCCCTAAAAGTTAATTTTTTTGTAGTGGACAAACTATTCCTTTTGTTGGGATTTATCTTCCTGAACATGTTTTTAGTCACGGACAATTATATGTAGCTTTATCTAGGGGAGTTACAAGAAATACTACAAACATTTTGGTAAAAGATGGAAATATTCAAAGACATGGTTGCACTCATACTAGGAATGTTATCTACAGGGATGTTCTTTTTGCATGTAATGAGAATATATCTTCTTAGGTAATTGAAACCATTTCATTAGATATTTAATTGTCTTTGTTATTTTGCATACAATTTTCATATTGGTCTTTGTATACCATTTACGTTCTTACAATTTAGTTGCTTTAACTTAAATTCATGTTAGTTTAAAACTGTTAATTTTATTGCATTTTCAAAATTCATCTTAGGATAAATTGGTTACCAAAATCATTTTTAACTCCGCCAATGTTTAAGCTAAAAGCTTGCATTGCCAGTCCCAAGCCTGAATAAAGGAGGAGGGGGGATGATTGCTATATGTTAATAGATTGATGTTTTTTTTCGGGAATTGATAGATTGATGTAAAAAATGACATTGCACATGATTGCTAGGATTGCAAAGATCATATTTATCCTTCTTTAAAAAAAATGAGTTACATGCATGTGCGCTTTTAACCACGTGCAACGCACGTGCAGGCGACTTGTATATATATATATGATGTAGTAGTACTAGAATACCTTTAAGAAAACCTAGTAGCTTAAACTAGGGCAGTGAAACATGAACACTCAGAGATTATCGTAAGTCAAACCCTAAGAGTATGGTTTCGAAAAGAGAGACTTGAAAAACTTGGATAATATAGGCGTCTCTTAGAACCGACCATGGAAGGAAGACATCTTTAGGATTGATCACCCGTATAAGATGCAACCACATGGGACAAGGATTGAGTGAATGTTTGTATTCGCCAAGGAACCCACAAGTCTCAGAGTTCTCACAAAGATTTCAAAAGGGGTAATAGTGAGAACTCAAATGCGATGATCAAAGGATGTAAGTGTTGATCTGCTTAGGTACAACATTGTCTAGAATTTCGGGACGAAATTCTTTTTAAGGGGGTGATAGTATAATAACCCAAATTTTTTCACACAGACTTAAGCATAGGCTTAAGGCCCATAGACCCAAAATAGGCCCAATAAGTGTTAAAAATGTGTAAACCTAAGGTGAGAAACAAAAGAGTATCGAAAAAATAAGCTTTTTGCCAAAAACCATCCACAATGCATGAGTGGTATACATAGAATGTATACAAGAGGGGAAATGAGTCTAGAAATGTTATGCAAAATGAGTTTTGCATAGAGACTTGCATAAAATGTTTTTTAATGTTTTCAAAATATTTTCCAAAATAATTTCAAAATCTTTTTGAGAGAGAGATTAGGGATTATCTTGTATAAATGAGCCATAAAACCTTAGAAATGAACCTTCAGTTTAAAAAACTGGAAAAATAAAATGAAAACTAGGGTTACATTGACTTATATTCAATGTAGGAAACCAACTTATAACTTAGAATAACCATAAACAATAATTATTTCTAGTAGTTTCAAAACATAGAAATGCCATAAGTCACTTAGAAATGAAATGAACTTAGAAATGAACATTTCGGAGCTAGAAATGTTAGTGGACACTCTAAATCCTAGGATGGAAACTTAGAAATAAAAAATAATGGAATAAACCATTAGGTTAGAATCATGTTGAAACATTAAGGTTTCATTAGAAATGAAATGAAAATTAGAAATGAAAATGAAATGAAAAATGAAAATGAAATGAAAGTAGAAATGAAATGAAACGAGGTAGTAGGGTGTAAATAGTAAAAAAAACTAGGATAAAGGGTGACCAAGTGGTGGGACCCACTTACCAAAAGGGTGGGCACAAGGGGCTGCCTTGTGCCCCACTTAGTTAAAGAGTTTTGGGTTTCCTAATACTCTAAACTTCCTAATTTAAATAAAACACCTAGATTTTTGTAATTTTCTTAAAAATGGATAATTACTAATTAAAGATAATTGCTAGTATATCTATTTTAGATAAATACTAAACCTTAGTGAAAGAAGAATAAATATTAACCATTAGATTAAAAGTTACTAAATCCTAACCATTGAAATAGTTTCCAAAACATAAAACACCTAAATTTCCTTGTTTATCTAAAAGTAGTAGTCTTTAATACTAACCGTTAGATGGATTAGGAATTTAATCCTAGCCATCTAAAATAATTAAAACACTTATCCTTTTGTGTAAAAATCGACCCATACATGTGAGAGAATTAAATAAGTTTAAAAAGATAAATGAGGAGATATAGATGAACTAGGATTAGGGTGTAGTTAGGATATGTTTAGGAAACTAATAAGGAGGTGGAAGGGAGCTGACCGAACCCTATATAAGGGGGCCTGGTCGTGCTCCCCATTCCACACCAGCCCCTTCAACTAGAACAAAAAAAGGAAGAAGAAGAAGAAGAAAATCTCCACAGCCCCACCTAGCCGATTTCTCTCTCTCTCTCTCTCTCTCTCTCTCTCAATCTTTTCTAATCTTCTTCAAACCCAAGTTTGAAGAAGAATAAAACCATTCAAGTTTTGAAGAATCTTGGACTTCGAGAGTCAAAGGAAGATTGAGTCAAAGCCGCATGAAAATTAAGCGAAAAAAGTAGGGAGAACCACCATCCTTAAAACTTGTTTTTCAAAATTTTTTGTTTTCTCGATTAGTTTAGTTGCATGTTTTCAAGCTTATTTTTATAACATATATGTTGTTTTTAAAAAAGTTTTTCTTGCATAAAATTGTATTGGGTTTTGGTGGTGTAAACTTGAGTGAAAACTAATAAGCTATTACAAGTTAAAGTGGTAAGATGAGAGGTTTTTAAAACAGACACTTGGTTTGTGAGGTTAGTTATCTTAGAAACCATGAGTAGGATACCTATGATGGTATCAAAATAATCCCTAGATAGGGTGTGAATTGTGCTATATAAGTGAGGATGATAATGTGCTCTAAAAGTGAGGTATATGATGTGCTCCGTCAGAGAGGAATAGTTATGCTTTATGTGATAGGTGAAGTTGTGATATAAAACATATCTAATCGTCAGTTTGTCCAACGGTACGTTGTTTTTGTCTTAATTGACGTTGTATATGCCCTAGTGGCATCTCCGCAAGAGAGGTTTACTCGGGTCTGTCCAAAAGTGACAGAGGTTGGCGATCGTAATAGCCATTGGTAGGCTGCCGCAACTGCCCTGATGAAAAGTGGAAAGACTTATATAATTAAATGTTAATGAGGATGTGAAAATATAGATTTTCTGCATACACTTCTATATATATATACTGTTATATCATGTTTATCTCTTTATAGTTGTTATTTTAAAAAATAGACCTGTTTTCGATGGCTGACACCAAAATTGATTTCAAAAGTGTTTTCGAAAAGTATGTTTTGAGAGTTCAAACTTAGATGGTAGATAGGTTTTGGAAAAGAAGAGTGATTGTGAGAGGTCTTCAAAGATGGTTTTCAAAGTGATATTGTTGGATGAGGTTTTTATGGCAAAAGAGCTTGTGGATTTTTTGAAAAAAAAGTGTTAGGACGTCAACCTATATTTTGGTTGTACCTATTGAGCTTTGCTCACCCTATGTTTTTACGTCCTACAGGTACAAGAAGTGTTACTCGAAGTAGAACCAGAAGTGCAGAAAGAAAAGCTACTTAGAAGTACGTACCAAGAACCTGCGACGGATGAATATAGATTTAGATCACATGGGATATGGTATATTTGATTTTCTTGCTTTATATGTTTTGTTTGGATTTAATAACAATGTTTGATTAGTTTGGTTGAGTTTTATACCATGATGGATGATGAATACTTATAACATGGTTTGAATGGATTCAATAATATGATAGTTTGATACATTATGACATATGAGGCATGATTTAATGTTTTTATTATGATGCATATATCAAATGGATGTTATGCCTTCTGAAATATTTTTTGTTATACCCTGAAGTTAAATCATAGAAAGACCCATCATAAACTGAACCGAGGAGGTTGACTTTTAGACTACCCTGAGTTGGACCAAACTGCTAAAATTTCTAGAATTTCTGCATTGGTCTGAGTTTAGCATGATTTCTGTGTAAAATCGTAGAGAATAAGTATCTATTCACAACATAGGGATTTTAGATCTGAAAGTCTAGTTTCCAGAGAACTTGACCCCATAGGAATCCATAATTTGATTAGGGAGATAAGGCCTAAACTTCGTCACTGATGGAATAACTTTGATAGCAACATTTCCAAGTAGTTTAATCCTTAATCATTAGTATTGGGAACCCTAAGTATTTAAATTCAATTAGGGTTATTAATAGTGACAAACCCCAAAGAATAAGAGGTTTTGCATAGTACTCAACTAGGTTTTGGTAATCCCTTTTCACCCCCAAGTAACACTTTGAGGCCTGGGTCGTGGTTTCGACTCGAAAAGTGGGTCGGACCATTGGGATTCCAGGGTCGGGGTGTTACAAATAATGAAGCTGAGTATGAAGTGTTCTTAAAAGGGCTTTGGATGGCAAAACAGTTAGGGTTGGAAGAGTTTACAATAAATAGTGATTCTCAGTTAGTCACATATCAAGTTGACGGAACTTTTGAGGCACGAGATGATAGGATGGTTTAGTACTTAAAGAAGGCAACATAATTAATACAACAATTCAAGAAATTATTTGTGAAACGAATTCCTCGTCATGGGAATCGACATGCAGATGCCTTAGCATATGTTGCTTCGATGTTACCAAGTACAATGGGGCGAACAATTGCAGTTGATGTGCTCCAAGAGTCTGCGCTGCAAGTACTTGATCATGTATGCACCATTTGGAAAGATGTAATTAATAGTTGGATGTATCCTATTTACAACTATTCGAAAGATGGCCTACAACCAGAAGATAAAAAGGAGGCACAAAAGTTACAGATCAAGTCACTGAATTATGTCATGTTGAATGATGAATTGTACAAAAAATTGTATGTTGGTCCCTTACTCAAATGTGTCACAGAAGAAGAAATAATTCTTTTCCTTAAGGAAATACATGAAGGAGAAAGTGGAAATTATTTAGGAAGACGGATACTGGCTCAAAAGGCTCATACTTAAGGTTATTTTTGGTCTTTTATGCAAACTGCTTCTGATAAGGTGGTAACCATTTGTGATCACTGTCAGAGGTATAAACACAATGACAAGTTTAATGTCCTTTATTTTCTTACTAACTCTTTATATTCATACTTCTTTTTAACCAAGTTAGTTACAAGCATGCTAAGCAAATACATGCACCTGCATTTGAGCTTCACAATGTCCTAAGTCCGTGGCAATTTGTCCAATGGGGACTAGATATTGTAGGACCGTTTGTTAAGGTAATTTGATATTTTATTTTTTATTAACATTATTTTTAAGCTTACATACTGTCTGCCATAATTAACTATTGTAATGTTTTACGAAAAAGGCACCTGGAGGCAGTCAGTACATGTTAGTAGGAACTGATTATTTCACCAAATGGATTGAAGCTGTGGCTCTAGTCCAAACAAGGGAAGAAGTAATAAAATTCATCTGGGAGCATATTATATGCAGGTTTTTAAACATCACGTTTATCTGGATATATGATACTAGTTGCATTACCATACCTTGGCTAAATATATTTTCAACTTTCAAGTTTGGGTTGCCATTAGCAATTGTAACAGATAATGGCCCACAACTTGCTGGAGGCAAAGTAAAAGCATTTTGTATACAATATAATATCCAACAAATGTTGTTTATTTAGTTTGTTATTTATGTTCTTCTCATATCTCCGCACTGGATAGTTAAATTCTTAGTTACAAGTTTATATTGCTTACGTTGTATGTTGTTCACAATAAAAGATTTTCTGCTCCAAGATATCCACAGGAAAATGGTCAAGCTGAAGCTTCAAATAAATCAATTTTGGATATTCTAAAAAAGAAACTTGATGCATGCAAAGGTACTTGGGCGGACAAGCTGCATGAGATTCTATGGGCATATCGAACAACTAGAAGAAAATCAACATTGGAGTCACCATTTGCATTCTGTTATGGTATGGAGGTTGTTGTACCTATAGAGTTACTAGTATCAACAACAAGAACCGTCTCAGCTTCTCAGCACGTCAACGATCTCTACATCAAAATGCATCTAGATGAATTAGAAGAAAAGCGTAAACATGTACTTATAAACTTGGAGAATTATCATTGTACATTGCAACGTTCTTATAACAAGAAGGTACGACCAAGAAAGCTAGTTCCTAGAGATTAGGGGTTAAGACGTGTTTTTCCAAATACAAAGGAGGCGAATGCAGGAAAACTTGTAGCAACATGGGAAGGTCCATACATTATCCAGAAGAAAGCTAGACACAGCTCTTTTAATCTCGTAACAATAGATGGTAAAATTATTGGTTCACCATGGAATGTAATCAATCTCAAAAAATACTATCCATGAGACTCGATATATGATCATTGTTTTTACATGATAAATGCATAATATAAACAGGAAGCTATGTTTTCTTTCTTGCGATCAAATATCATATATACTAATTAGATCCCCCATAGAAGTAAAAAGGTCTAAGTTTCTAGCTACATCCCAAAAGCTAGGCTCTCATCTGGTTTATAATATTTAGCCTCAAGATCTTGGTGATTTTTCGGTTTACACACAAACATGTATGGTTTCTAGCGTTTGCCCAAAAGCTAGGCTTGGCAGGTTTTTCAGTTTTCCTTCAACAAACTGGCAAGGTTTAGAACTTATCCCAAAAGTTCATGGTTTTTCAGCATTTTAACCTCAACAATGTCTGAAGGTTTACTGCTTTTTCCCGAAAGCTTGTTTAGGCTTTTCACTCAAAAAGTCGAGTTTTTAGCTTAATCTCTATCGAAAAGCTAAGCAGTGGTTTCATAGGCTTCACCACTACGAAAAGCCGAGGTTTCTAGCTAAAACCCAAAAGCTAGCAAGATGATATATTTAACAATAAAAATAGAGGATATATATCACATAACAAGATGACTCCATCATTATATCAGCATAACTAGTAACTAGCTGAAATAATTCAAATATAATATGTCTACGGCGCTCAAACATAATAGGCATCAGATGACGCACCCACAGAGTAACTGTTTATAACAAAGTATGACTGGTAGAAACAAGAACAACCTAACAAAAAAGAAAAGAGAAGAAAAAAAAGAGAAAGTAAAGTCTTTAGTAGCATATATCGTGCAGGTGACTAGCAGGAAATTTCATTCATTAACTTCTATTTAGCAGTTGAGCCAACATCTTTTCTCATTATCTCCTCTTCATCAGTTTCTTTCTCCACTTCGCCTACTGCTTTATTTTCCTTTCGAGCCTGATTTGATTCTACTAAAAAACATTTGTTTCCACTTCTATCTCATTCCCTGATGAAGGAGGTATGGTGGGTTCCTCCAAAGAACAGATACATAATACAAAGAATAAATATCGTAATATTTTTGACAAATTTAACAAATTTATAAGCCAAATTAATGTTATTCACCTGAATTCTAGATGTGGTAATAGGGGTTCTTGGCACTTTCTTTCTAAGTTCATTTTTCAGAAATTGCTGGAATTGGACATTTAACATCCTGTATTGCTCTGATTGTGTAGCTTCAGCCTTGACAACCAGGTTAGTATTTTCTATCTGTAACTGTGCCACCTCATTTGTTTTGACATTATACTCCTTTTCTGTATCTTTCACAGAATTTTGAAGAGCAGTTATAATCCCTTTGTTTGTTTCAAGTGTCATATTGGTATCCTCCAGTTTCCCTATAATAGAGTCCTTCTCTTCTTTCACAGACTTGAATTTTTCCTTTAGTTCCTTATACTTTGATTCAAAACCAAATTAATTCTACACATCTCTTTTCCAATTCTTTCACTCTGTCATATAGCACCTTCATGCACAAACCACCCTGCATAATACTCAATGAAAAGCCATTAGTAATAGCCATTTACTTCAAAATTTAATGATGAATTAAGAAGATAAAAAAATTCATCAATTCTATTACCATCAACCATGAAGCAGTTCCCTCTTTGATAGTCTTTGCATTCGACCAGTTAGCCAGCTTCAATTCATCTTCAAGCAAACTTAAATTTTCCAACACGGAAAGGCATAGGGATGGATCTTTCAATATAGATGTGGTTTCTGGTAAGTTGGGATTCCCAGACCAAAGATATTGAATATCTTTAGATGAGGAAGATTTTTTAGCAGGAGGTTCTGTTGATTGAACTTCATCTAATGAAGTGTCTCGAAGTATTGCTTTTCTTTTCTGGGTACCAAGGTTTTTCTTCTTGTTTTCTTCTAGAACACTTTGTTGTTCCTGTTACATGGCAATTTCATCTATATTGGATAGATTGCCTATATCAACTTTTAGGAATTCTTCTCGAGGAGAGATATTTTCTCCAAAAGCAAAATCATCTAAATTCAAATTGTATTTGGTCACATAGAGAATCTTTTTCGAAATGGAGGTAGTACTAACTTTGGGAATACTCAATTTGTCTAGATCTAGTTCCTTCACTACAGATCTCTTGATGACAGCAAGTTGGGTATCAGTTGTCTTACTAAAGCCAGGAGAGTCAAAAAGTTTAGACTTTCCTCGAGAGTCATATGAATTTACTGCTGGGCTACCATTTTTGTCCTTTTGAAAATCAGAGTGGGTCGCAGAAGTACTTACAAAATATTGATCTTGCCACTAAATGGGTAATCTTCCTTGGCTTCGGTAGTTCTTCAGCTTTTTCCCCCTTTTTCTTTGGGACTGGTTTTTTACCTAACAAAACAATGGAGGCAAGATTTATTACACCTAGCATTCAACACACCTTGAAAATCAGACCAAACAAGAAGGTTAACAGTAATCTTTACCTTTGTACACAAAACTCCTTGGCACTCGACATTCTTTAATTAGGGTTGTGTCCGTACATTCCCATTCACCAGATACTATGAGAGGATTTTCGAACCAACCTCTTTCCAGGTTCTGATCTGGTTCTAAGTTTCCTATCCATGGTGTCTCGTCCATCCTTGACACAAGATAAAGGAACTTTCCATGGCTACCAGGTGTACTTCAAAGGATGTATACCTTCTGTATTTCTTTAATACCGAAGTTCAACGAGTTTTTCTTGTTTAAATCTTCAATAGCTTGCATTATATGGTAGAAATTGCCATTCATTTAACCAGGTGTGCAGTTATAGAACGACAACGTTGATTGCAAAAGGGGACTGAACGAGAGACGAAAACCATACTCAAATTGACCTTCTGTAACGGAGATTTCGTTTCCATCAGTTACTTCACCAAGTTTAGTCCCATATTTGATGATCACTGTTGATGGAATATTGAAATCTTTGTGAATGGCTTTAACAGATCGGCGAGGCATGGTTAGGGTTTTTTATCTCTATTCCACCCTTTTGGTTTTTCTTCAGTAACAGACCAGTTTAACTTTCAAAGGCAGAATGGGGTTTTTTAAAGAAAACTTCCGAGTAACAGGTGTCATTAATTATCCCTCGGTAGTTGTTTACCTATTTTCCGAAACGTTTTTATCTCAAATTTAAAAATTCAAATTTTAAATTAAAACTTAGTTGTTATAACTGCCAATTTGAAATCTTTTCTTTCAGGGGGAGGGAAATCATATAATTTAAGAAAATCTTATGATTAATTTTTGGGAAATATTTTAAATAAATTTTTTAAAGGAAAGTTTTCTTGACAAAATCTTGTAAGAAATCACGATTTATCAAGAAAAGGAAGCAAAATGTGGAGGTATTTTCCAACGAGATGAGTCATCTAGTAAACAAGATGATTCGTCAAATAAACGAAAAGAGATTCATCTAATAATGAGGTGACTGGCTCAAAGGTAAAGGTAGTTCACCTGATAGTAATGTACTGTTGTCCGAGAGATATGAAAGTTTGTTATTATATAATGAAGGGTAGAGAAAGTAATTAATTCAAAAGAGAGGGTTAAAACTTAAAGGTGAAATACAACTGAATGACCAGCTAAGAAACAGTTGTCAGTACAGCTGACATGGCAAGAAGGAGCGTTAAAGATAGTCACATGACGAAGAGCGTTAGGGGAATCACATGATGAGGAACATCAAAGGTAATCATGAGATGATCTGACGTGGAGTTGGGTAGCGTAAGGAGTAAGCTACATTCGTCTATAAATAAGTTGATATTAGAAGGAAAAAGTGTTAGTTGATAGAAGACAGGTAGGAGCTAAGATCAAACGAGAGTAGAGAATACTTAGAATCTCAAGTCCCTTTTGAACTAGCGAATAATTTGAGGAGGGTGGGAGGGCTAATCTAGGAAGAAAAACCCATTGAAGTGCTCCTGAATAAGATGCAGTTATTTTTCGCTCTTATATGAGCTGATGATTTTTTAAGGAGAAAAAGTGGGTTAATCTAGAAAGAAGAACCCTTTGATGTAATCCTCCAAATGCCATTTTATTATTTGGCTTGAATGTGAGTAGAATTTCAGAGAAACATAATAGGTAAGTCTATAAAGAAGAACCCTCGAATGTGTGCCCCTTGTAAAACTTTTTGTTTGATTTTCTTTTTGATTTTTTTTCATTACATAACTGCCTTGATTCAAAGGGGTAGCACCCCTGCTTTTCATTCATTGAGAGGGGGTGATGCCCCTTGCCGAATTTTGAGGATGATTCAGAGTTGTTGGTCGTGAAGTGACGAGATTGATTTTTTTTATCTTCATCTTCTGACTCTTCTTCGTCCGAAGTAGATGTTATTGCGGATATTTCATTTGTATGGAATGATTGTAGGGAGCCATCTTTTCTTGCATCCTCAAGTTGAGTGCCTGCTCGAATAAAAGTTTCCATTTATGAATGTCCAGTGGCGCTTAGTAACAATTGATAGTCTAATCTCAAATTCTTTATCAATGTGGCGATCTGTTCTTCCTCAGATGGATGCCCACTCATTGTTCGGACCTTTTTCATCCATCAAGCCATGAAGTATTTGAATGACTCATCATCTTCTTGATGAATTGCCTCTAACTACCTTCTGGTTACTTTCTTATCAGTTCCGTCGATAAAGTGCTTATCGAACGCTTCAGCAAGCAATGGCCAGGTTGGGTACTTAGAACAATCTAGCTCTATAATCCATTCTTGTGCATATCCAGTAAGACTTTGTGGGAGGAAATACGCCATCAATTTATCGCTTACCTTGAGTGTTCTCATTCTACTCATGTATGCAATTACGTGAGCTTTTGGAGACCCATTTTTGTCATACTTGGCGATATCTAGGAATTTGAATTTTGGCGGTTCTCATTTTTTACGACTATTTCCACGCAATGCTTCGATTGCACCAGAGTTTTGTTTGATGTACTTATGATGTGCTCTTTCTGCGACAAGTTGATTACCTCTTGATTGGGATATTCTCCTGACGCTGCACTAGTCATGCCCCTAGTTGTAGAGGTTTGACCATTTTCTGGATTCTTTGATCCTAATGATTCTTGATTCCACTATTTATCGGTTAACACTTTTACAACCATTTTCTCGGCCAATGCACGCAAATCTTCTTCTAAGACTATTCTTATAAGCTTTTTTAGCTCTCACCTTCATCTTTTGAAGATCTTGCTCATTTTCTATAATTTCTTCTCTTTCTCAGATAATCTGAACCATAGGATACTCAAACCCTATGCCCTAGTCTTCGACAAGGAAATTCTCTATCTGACACCTGTAACCTATTATTACTTACAGGGAAGCTTAATTAGATATACAAGAAAAATTTCTACCGTGAGTCATGCCTTGGGATTTGTGCACATGTATGCAGTACTTTGGGGTTATTCTTAGGGCTACATCTATCGCTACTATATGCATGATGGGCATTTCTAGACTCGATTGGGTGGTTTAGGGTACTTTAGCAGTTATATACCTCACAACCCGAAGTTTGGTATCAGGTACGAGGCTAAGGTTGTGAAATATGACTCCGTTTATCCCATACGACCGTTTGGTCAGGACGAAGCCGCAAACACAGGTTTGCTTTTCTTACTAGGATTAAGGAAAGTGATGAATAATGCAAATGCAAGATGAATGGGTGCATGAAGTGTGTGGGTACATACCCAATAAGTGTAAGATCAAATAATTCCCTAAAATTCCCTTAGTTATTTTTCAGGTTGGATTCTTCTACTCCAGGAGAGTGTTCCCCAGTGGAGTCGCCAATCTGTGGAACCGTGAATTTTCACCCGGCCCCACACTGAAATGAGACGAAAAAAAATTCTACCACATCGGGTATATATGTGAAGATGTAGGAGTTGCCACCTGATTATGGGGAATCAGGACCAAAGTTTTGAAAATGACCCTAATTTCTAAGTTTTCAAGAAATCATGGCGATGATCCATGTACTGGTCTACAGTCAGAGATTTGAGGTAAGGAATCCGGGTACGGGTCGGGAAAGTGTTAGGCACCCGACAACCACCCGATCGCGAGATCGGCCCTTACTTCATAACGAAGGATATTTTAGGGAATTTGCTTGATCTAAGTATCATTATTCTACAAAAGAGTCCCCCTAAGACTACGTTTCATGTTTATAAAGTTTTCTAGGGCAAAAATTAATATTATGCCTATTATTAGGTACATATTGAAAAGGCGACACGTGCGAAGTATTTCGCACGTGCACCGAGCAGTACGTTGTACGAATATTATTGTTCGTACAAGACAAAGATACATGCATTTACTCTTCTATACGTGTTTGCAAACAATTCGTACAGTCGATGAGACTTGTACGAAACATCTTAAAATGTGCGTATTTCTCCACGCGTTCACTATAAAAAAGGAACACTTAGTTCTTCCTTCCAAGCGAGCAATGCAGGACACGTGTATTTTCTAAGTACACACGCATAAATGTTGTAGTTTGCGATTTTTGAAAAATGCAAGTCTTATAACACGGGTGTGTTATTGCACTCGTGCCTAAAGTGATTTTGAAAACATTATACACGTGTTTCTCTTATCACGTGCATAAGAAAAAGACTCGTGCGCGTACAAGCGTATGTACAGAGGGTTTTTGAAAGTGTCTTTTTCTCACGTGTAATTCTAACACGTGCAAAAGGGATATGTAAGGACAAATTCACGCATACCCGAAAGTTTTGAAAACATGACATGTGTGTACCACATCACACATGAGATGAGCATGACTTAATTCTAAACTTATATAGAATTCCGAATTCTCTTTATGAAATTCTTGTATTAGAATGCATGCAAAATAATTTATTATTATGTAAAAGTCTTTTATTTTTCTTCTCTTTTGAAAATCATGATTAGCACAAAGTGGAGTCCATTTAAGAATTAACTCAACTTAGTTAAGTGAGCAAGACCATTGACTCGGCGTAGACATGAATGTCGAGCTTATATGCCCGTCTTTGGTGGTCTCACTTAATACGTTTAAGGGAATTCCTAGACTAATCTCGAAATATATAAGCAACTTAATGCTAATGCATCCCTCATCTAAAGCTAAACAAACCTAACTTAAATTTATCTTATTCGAGGAATGAGAGAAGCAAGTGGGTTGTAAAACTCCTTTTTGTGTAAAGTAGATGTGCATCCAACTTCATTGGAAGTGAGCTTCTTAAAGCCCAAGATTGACAATGGGCCTTAAGCCCAAACCTAAAATATAAGATCCATAATGTTCATTATGGGCCTTAAATTCGAGGAATGAGAAAAGTGGGGTGTGGGCCCACTAAAGCTTATTATAAGGCTTATGGAGGGTTTTAAGAATTTAGGGGCAAAAGTGTAATTTCAAACTTAAGATTTTTATTACTTCTCAATAAAATCCTAACTTTTGCCCACTAAGCACAAATATCACTTTTTGACAATAAAGTAGATGTAAGATGACATTTTGGTAAATAAAGCAACTTTAAGCAACAAATCATATGTTATCATGATTCCAAAGCAAAAAGAACTTTATATGGAAACCCATATATTATCATGGATCAAAACGGTGTGTTCTTACGCAAACTACTTTATTTTTATATCTCATTTATTTTTATGGATCAAAAAGTAGCTTTTCAATGCAAACACTTTTATTTTTATATCCCATTTATTTTTATGGATCAAAAAGTAGCTTTTCATGCAAGCACTTTTTCTTATGTCCCACTTATTTTTATGCACCAAAAGTGTATTTGTGTGCAAAAGTGATGAACATCAAATTCCCATACATTTTTATGGAGCATTCATGGTATTTAAACCTCATGTTCTTACTAACATATTTTTCATATGGAAATTAGGTTTTAATGATGTAAATGACATTTTCATACAAATACAACACTACCTTATAACCTAAAACATGATGATGATATTTTTCATACACCATGAAATGATATGAGCCCTTTTTATGATATGCATATATTGATGATTTGTACATGCTTTTTCTTATATGTAGATAATATATGTAGTAAATCTCAAGGAAACTACATGAATGCAAAAATAGAAATTACACTATATCTTATGAACCTAGATATTATCACTAGAAAATTAATCAGCTAACATCAAACATGTATGGAGAGCAAACTTCTTTTATAGTATGAATCAAAATACTACAAGACTTGTCAAAAGAAAAAGATCTAGGTTTGTTGTTATACCTAGCTTTAACCCACACTTCAAGAATAGTAAGAGATCCATTTATGCCTCAACCCATTTGTGGTAGTGAAGACCATTTTTTGGTTGAAAATAGAAAACAAGGATTTTGGGCTACTGGAAGCTTTGAAAATAAAGAAGAGAAGTGTTTCTCTCTCTAGAATGTTTCTCTCAAATCTTTTGTAAGTTTCTCTCAAGTAAAAATTTTCTCTCTAAAAAATATTGTGTTGAGACCCAAGGCATCCCCTTCTATTTATCAAGGAGAAATTCTGACCGTCGGATCGTTTTTGATCAAAGGGTCAAGATTCGTCCTTATCCAAAAGGACAGAAGAGAGAGAAAATATGCCCTTGACGGCTAGGGTTGCCCTGGCCGTCAGGTGAATACGCTCTGATGCATTTGCCACAACACGCCAAACGAGGTGAAAAACTCGAGTGGAGAGAGATAGTGGCGCAAACGGCTAGGGCTGCTATAGCCATTTGGGGTGAACGCCAGGTGTCACGGGCGGATCGGTCGACCGGCAAACACACGCAGTCACGTAACGGAAATTCATATTACCGATTACCCGTGCGGCACTACAGACTCACTCCTAGTCCATAGTCAGCCTCACAAACCATCTCGGTTCTGCTCTAGACAATCAGGTCATCTTGCACCAATTATGCACAGCGGAATAACCAACACGAGCCACGCTCATATGCCGGCATACGAGTCACTTCATCGTGTCTTATGACACTCGTCCAACAAATAGGATTCACTGTCTCCACAGTACCGGGAAGGTAACCGTGAATAGCCGTCCACCTGGCCAAGCCGACATTACTCGGACTGCCCATACAGTCATAAGCTTCACCTGTCAAGAAGCATTGAGGCTCCAACCAAGCATACGCATATGCGAGGTCCATCCTGGCTACAAGGTTCCCGTATAGCAACATGAGAACGCTAGCCTGCAACTACTAGCATCCAATGATCCAGGCATAGTTCGCCCCTTACTATGCCACACCGTGCTACACCACCCCGGATAGCCCAACACAAAGCATGCTAAGCATATCCATAAGCACACCAAGATATGCATCTCGGATAGCTCGATCCTTCCAAAGAAGCTTCAGGCCAAGCGTACTGTCGACTCGATGTCTAGCACGCATAGGAACCTAAGGCATTCTAGGAATGCCGCTGTACCACCTCCTGCACGTACAGTCCTAAGCCGTCTCCTACGACTAAGGAAACCAACGCATAGCCCTCTAGCTAAGCATGGCCCGGCCCACGGGTTGCTCCGTGGAATACCCAATTAAGCTACACCCGAAGGTGCAGCAGGGAGGTCGGGGACCCCTCCCTATAGTAGCTAAATTTACCTTTTTGCCACTGCCAAAAGGAAACATCAATTCATGAGACCAATCATACTCTTTTTCGGCCCATGAAATGAATATACACTTCGCAGCTCCTCCAAGCCTTGAAGCTTCGCCAAGCCCTCCGGCTCGCCCCCGAATATTCACAACATAGCACCTCCGTGCCATGAAGCTTCACCTCGCCCTCTAGCTCGGTCCCGCATATGCAACTAGCCCACCGGCTCAGTCATGCATATTCACGCGCGTACACCTCTGTGCCACGCATATTCATCCAGCCCACCGGCTGTGTCACGGTATATGCATAGCCAAACAAACGTACTGTGACACAGGGCACCCTAGCCATTTGGGGTGAACGGCCAGGACACCCTAGCCGCTTGGCGCAAACGGCCAGACCACTATGGCCATTTGGCGCGAACGACCAGACCACTATGGCCGTTCGGTGCCAACGGCTGAAGGAGGGGCATCTGTTGCTGCTTTGGTGATTTTGGAAGAAAATGAATGGTGGGTGTTATTACCCACCACTTTTAGTTGTTTTAATACGTCAAGTGGGTATTGTTGACCGACTTGAAATCATTTTAAAAAAAACTTTTCTCCTGACTCCCACGTGCAAGAAAGGCATCTATTTTTGTTTTTTTGAAAAAAGGTTGGTGGGTGATTATCAGCCACCTCCTTTAGTTGTTTTGATGCTTGTAAGTGGGTATTATTACCCACTTAAAAAAACTTTTTCTCCTCGTGACTACAACGTTGAATAAAAGTGGTAGGTAGGTGATTATTACCCACCACCCTTAAAAGCTTTTAAATTTCCAAGTGGGTGTTGTTGACCCACTTTGGAAGAAAACGTTTTTCTTCTGATGCTCAACGTGAAGGAGATGAGTTGATGCTGACTTGTTTTTTTTTAAAAAGGTTGGTGGGTGATTATCACCCACCTCCTTTAATAGTTTTGTAAGTGGGTTTTCTTACCCACTTAAAAGCTTTTAAAACTTTTTTTTTGTGGCGAGTGTTATTACCCATCCAATTTTGGGTCTTTTGAAAGTGTATGCTAACCCACTTCTAGGGTTGATTAAAAATTGATGCACAAACCCTTTTGTAAATATGTGATGCACACCCCACTTTGGGTGGGTTTTGGAAATGATGCCTCAACCCCATTCTTGGGTTGATTCTTTGAAAATTGATGTTTTAACCCTATTCTTGTGTTGAATTTTTGAAAGTATGCTTCAACCCCCATTCTTGGGTTGATTTTTAAAAATTGCCAGTTGAACCCAATTTTTAGGTTAATTTTGAAAAGTGTGACATGAACCCGTTTCTAGGTCAGTTTTGGGGTGCAAAAGTTTAGTGTCTACAATCAGGACAGAAGGTAGAGGTGTTAAACTAGTTGTGCTGTGTTGGCACGACACGTGTATGAGATGTGCCGTGTCGGCACGTCACGTGACACAACTGTCATGTTGTCAGCACAACATGACCCAATAGCAAGCTGTGTTGTGCTGTGCCAACACGACTTACCGTCGTGCTATAAATGTGCTAGCACACCGTCCCCATTCTTATGTTGTCGTGCCCATAAAAGAAGCTTTTTTTCCGTAGACCTGGGTAGTGCTTTTGAAAGCAGTACCTTGGTTTAGAAACCAATCAGTCTGCTTTCGAAATCATGTTATTGAATTGAGTTTTTGGCATTCTTTAGTTTTTGGTTTCGAAACCAAAGGTGTTGCTTTCGAAACCTAGCTCAATCTATTCCCAGATTGAGTTTTTGATTTCTAAACCTATAGAGTGGTTTCAAAATTAAAGTAGCCTGATGGCATACTTTGGCTTCTGGTTTCGAAACCATTTTAGCCTAGAGAAATATTGTAAGTTTAAATTATTTTTTAGCATAATAAGATATGGAAACTCATGGACCTTTCAAGATGTAAAATTCTTAACTAACCAACTTTTATTAAAATAATTAAATGAGTACATCATTTGTTATTTGCTTAACAAATGTGAGAATTGCATCGCTATAGTTTGAGTACATCCCTACTAGGTTAAAGTTTTCTCTCGTTTTGAATTGGGAAGATTTGCGATCCCGAACACTATCTAATATTATATAGCATACTATAGAGTCATGCTAAAGAGCATGCTCCCTTAGAGATACGCTACATTGATACTACTTTGACGATAACAACGAGTTTTTGTTTGAAGGTTTACTATTTATTGCTTTTTGAAAAGAATTACAATGCTTGAATGCACTATCTTTGAATAATGAATCGTAAAGAGTTTAAGAGTATTCAGTATATACCTGAGCGCTTCCTGGATTTGACCGGAGATTTGGGCAGAGGTTCGTTACTATTTCTCTTGTTTTTTTAGTTTCGATAGGTTTCTGACGGATTCCTAATTGATTTCTCGTTCTCGTCCCGAAGGCAGCAGGTAGCCTTCGAAAAGATTATCGAGCTTTAGAACTAAAAAGTGTATGTGACTTGGAGACAATCGTACGGGAAATTCAAAAATTTGAAAGTGGAGCGAACTCTGAAAGAAAACCTTCTCGAGATTCAAAAAATGGTAGTGGAAAATGGATCTAAACCAAAGTGAACTCCAAGTTGTTTTTGATATGCTAAATAAAATGGAAAACCTTCTTGAGATTTAGAAAGTGCAAATGCATATGAACTCTGAATGAAAATAAAGAAAGGAGAGGGGTCCTATTTATGGGACCTCAGGTCTGTTCTTCAAGATGCAGATGCGCTCAGATGCAGATCCCTGGGATCTGTGCCTAAGTCGGCTGCCATATGGCATCCCCCCTAGTTAGGCGGTTTAGCCTCTTGTGGGTCCCTTTAGGGTTTTTTGGGTCATTTTCGTGTCTTTTGGGTGTTTTGAGTTCGTTTTTGGAGTTTTTCGGAGTCGATTCTGTGTTTTTCAGACCTTTCGAGTGCATTTTCGAGGGTTTCTAGAGCTTTATTAAGAGTTTTCGGAGGTTTGTGGGGAGTTCCTGAGGCTCTGACTCAGGTCTTAACTCTTTGGCCTCGTTTCGACTCTTTCGGGTTCCATTTTTAGACTCTGAGTGAACCAAATTTAGGTGTCTACAGATGCCCCTCTTTGGTAAAGGTCCGTTAGAAGTCCAAATGCCAAAGCTAAGACGACACTAATTTGGTGTGCTCAGAAGATTCTGACTAAAACTGGGAGCGAGGTATTGATCTTACGGCCCAAGAGAATCTAGACAACTTATGCTTAAAGAATAGCCAAGTTATTTTTCTGCGTTGAGAAAGATGCCAGAATATTTTCAGACCTGAAGAAAGCCTAGGAGTCACACCCCGACCCCGGACTCCCAATGAACACTATGTAAAATCTTTACTTCTTTGGGTTTAGTCACTACTAATCACCCTAATTGAGTTTTAAATACTTAGGGTCTTCAAATAACGGGTTAAGGACTAGACTAATTAAAATAGTTGCTGTCAGAAATATTGCATCAGTGGCGAAGTTCAGGCCTTTTCTCCCTAACCCCAATTCGGATTCCTATTGGGTCAAGTTCTATGGAAACTAGACAAACAGATTAAGACTCTTATGTTTTGACCTGACGGTTTTACACAGAAACTGTGTACAATTCAGACCACTGTAGAAAATCTGGATTTTTGAGCAACCATGGTCCAACTTGGGATAGACTAAAAGTCATCTTCCTAAATTCAGAATGTGACGGGATTTTCTAAGATTCGACTTCAGAGTTTAAAGAAGAATTTTACTGAGGATAAGACAATGATTTAAAACATGCATCATCTAAGTAAACATCAAACATTCATACATGTCAATTCAAACCAAAACTATCATGCTATTTATCTTTATTCAAAACCAATCATGTCACAAGTATTCATCATTGTATATATTCAAACTGAACTAACAAATCATAGATAAATCAAATCAAATCAATATATTCAAAGCAAACAAATCAAAATCCCATAAGTTCCCAGTGATCTAGAAACTATCATCTTCATCTGTCTCGGTTCTCACTGTAGTACGTACTTCTAGTTCTTTGCTTTCTTTTCAAGTTCTCTACTAAAACTCCGTGTTCTTCTTCTCGTACCTGTAGGGGGAAAAATGTAGGGTGAGCAAAGCTCAGTAGGTACAACCAAAACATAGGTTGATGTTTTGACACCTTTTTCAGAAAATCGACAAGCCTCTTTTTGCCACAAAAACCTCATCCAAACAATGCCTCTTTTAAACCATCTTTGAAAAACTCTCAAATTCGCTCTTCCTTTTTCAAAACCTATCAACCATCTAAGTTTGAACTCTCAAATACACTTTTGAAAATACTTTTGAAAACGATTTTGGTGTCAACCATCGAAAACAGGTCTATGTTTTGAAAATCAACAACTATAAAGAGATAAACAAGATGACAAGATGCAACAGTATATATATATATATATATATATGAATACTTGGTTATTGTAATGCATTATTCTATGCTTACTCTGGTTACTCATTCTCACACATTATTATTATTTAATGTTCTACTTCCTTCGTCATGGTTGTTCTAGAAACCAACCACTATTTTTTCTGGACGAATCTGGATACAAACTTCTCTCTTATGGAGATGCCTCTCAAAGCAGTGCTTCTTAGGCCAAACAACACATCACTTTCACAATACCACTATCAGAAATCACAACTGACGTAATTACGCTTTATGCAATAACATTGTGTCAACCTCTCTTATGGAGTACACATCTAACCTCTCTTATGGAGTATAACATACCTCTCTATGGAGCACATATTTTTCCTCCCTTATGGAGCATAATA
Source organism: Macleaya cordata (assembly GCA_002174775.1). Taxonomy (NCBI): domain Eukaryota; kingdom Viridiplantae; phylum Streptophyta; class Magnoliopsida; order Ranunculales; family Papaveraceae; genus Macleaya; species Macleaya cordata. The sequence goes on from MVGT01002089.1 coordinate 214,565, forward strand.
CAAAACTTTCTTAGGGATTATTTTGATACCATCATAGGTATCCTAATTGTAATACCCCGACCACAGACTCCAAATGGTCCGACCCACTTTCGAGTCAAAACCACGACCCAGGCTTCAGAGCATTACTTGAAAGGGAAAGAATGTAACTAATGCCTCTTATTATCTAGTTGAACACAAAGTAAAACCTCTAACTCTCTGGGTTTAGTCACTATTAATCACCCTAATTGAGTTTAATTACTTAGGGTCTTCAATATTAATGGTTAAGGTCTAAACTATTTGAAAAGTTGCTGTCAGAGTTATTGCATCAGTGGTAAACCTCAGGCCGTTTCTCCCTAACCAAAATTTGGATTCCTATGTGGTTAAGTTCTCTGGACTTAACTCAGACTAATGCAGGAATCAAGAAATTCCAGCAACTAAGTTCCCAATTGTGGCAGCCTGAATATTATCTTCCTAGGTTCTGTACAAGATGAAACTCTATAGGGTTCAACATCAGAGTCTAGTAACAATAATACTGAAATCATAACAACCAATTACATGCATGCGTCATCAAAGAAAACATAAATACTTCATATAGATCAATCTAACATATTATTTAACTATATTCAAATCATGTCATAAATATTCATAATTGTATCAATTCAAACTAACTATTCATAGATAAATCAAACCATTGTAGACTCAAAATAATTCAGAACAAATAAATCAAAATCCTATTAATTCCTATTGATCTAAAAACTATCATCTTCTTTCTCAATTTTTCGGAGTTGTACGTACTTCTAAGTAGCTTTTCTTTCAGCACTTCGGGTTCTACTTTGAGTAACTCTTTTTGCATCTGTAGCGGGTAAAAACGTAGGGTGAGCAAAGCTCAGTAGGTACAACCAAAATATAGGTTGATGTCTTGACACCTTTTTCGAAAAATCCACAAGCCCTTTTTGCCACAAAAACCTCATCCAAACAATGCCTCTTTAAAAACCATCTTTGGAAACCTCTCACCTTCACTCTTTTTTCTATCTACCATCTAAGTTTGAACTCTAAAACACACTTTTGAAAATACTTTGGAAAATAATTTTGGTGTCAACCATCGAAAACAGGTTTATTTTTTAAAACCACAATTCTTATCTATAAAGAACTTAAACAAGATATAAAAGTATATATATATATAAATAGAAGTGTATGCAGCAAATCTATATTCTTGCATCCTCGTTAATATTTAATAATTATTAAGTCTTTCCACTTTTCCTCAGAGCAGTTGCGGCAGCCTACCAATGGCCATTTCGGTCGCCAACCTCTGTCACTTTTGGACAGACCCAGGTAAACCACTCTTGCAGAGATACCACTAGGGCATATACAACATCAATTAAGACAAAACAACGTCCCTTAGGACAAACTGACTATTAAATTTATTTTATATCACAACTTTACCTCTCACATGAAGCACAACTATTCCTCTCTTATGGAGCATATCATATACCTCTCTTTTGGAGCACATTATCATCCTCACTTATGGAGCACAATTCACACCTTATTTAGGGATTATTTTAATACCATCATGGATATCCAAATCATGGTTACTAAGGCAATTAACCTCACAACCTAAGTGTCTCTTTTAGAAGCCTCTTATCTTACCTATTTAACTTGTAATAGCTTATTAACTTTCACTCAAGTTTACACAACTAAAATCTAATTCAATTTTATGCAGAAAACCATTTGAAAAATAATATATATTTTTATAAAAACAAGTTTGAAAACATGCAACTAAACTAATTGAGAAAACGAGGGATTTTAAAAAACAAGTTTTAAGGATGGTGGTTCTCCCAACCTTTTTCGCTTAATTTCCATGTGGCTTTGACTCGATCTTCTTTTGACTCTAGAACTCCAAGCTTCTTCAAAACATGATAAAAGATTGAGAGAGAGAGAGAAATCAGCTAAGCTGAGGGCTGGGGGTTTTTCTTCTTCCTCTTTTTCTTTTTGTTTTTTTTTCTAGTTGAAGGGGCTGGTGTGGGAGAGGGGGGAGTTCGACCAGCACCCTTTTAGAGAGTTCGGCCTCCCCAATCCCACCCCTAATAGGTTTCTAAACCCTATTGAAAGTCTAAAATCCTTACGGTTATTAGTTGGACTAACCGTATGTCAATGTGACTAAGGTTAAGGATTACACAATCACCAAATAAAAATAATGTTGGTGATAAAGATGGAAACTAAAATCTCTAGTCAAGAGTATTGACTTATTCGATTCTTTAATATGCGGAAACAAGAATCGAATATTTCAATCTCTTAATAAATGTAAAGAAATGCACAAGAGATTTTGTTTACGAGGAAACCCAAACTGGGAAAAACCCCGGGACCTAGTCCAGAAAAGAATCCACTAAAAGAAATGAAAACTTACAAACCGATTTACCACTCGATGGACACGAATTACGACTCCCTCTACGCTCCAACAGCTACGGTGTATAGTTCTTCAACAAATTCGAACTCCACGAATTTGCCTCTTAGTAGATGATGATGCGTCTCCAACTTGACCTCCGCAAGTCCCGCACCATGAACCAATACTTGACTCTTCAAGTATCACCACTTGCTTGACACTTTCAAGCTTCACCACCGGAATACCACCGGCACACAAAAACAGAGTTTTGGTTTAAAGTGGGAAGGATTTGAACCAAGTTCAACAAGCTTGAGAACTAAGAATTTCGAGTTTGAAAAACTCTCAAGAGCTTGTTGAGGTGAGGGGTGAATGGTTGATTGAATACTGGAGATTCAACCCCTATTTATAGTGAAGATGTCCAGCTCAATCCTAGACTAAATTATTAGTTCTAGGTCTAATGGTAGACACCATTATTGGGGATGAGAGAATAATCCATTGAGCCTCTCATCCCACTTAGAAATGTTTCCCACGCTCAATTATCTCCCTGAAACAAGGCTTAGAGGGAGATGAGCAATAATGTGTTAAAAAGTTACTTTACAGCTCAGAAAATCGCACTAAGAAAAACGAATCTGGGCGTTGGTTTCGAAATCAAGCCAGTCGGTTTCGAAACCAACATGTGGTTTCGAAACTGACCTGATTTGGTTTCGAAACCAACAAGCACCTGTGATGGTTATTGTCTTTTGGTTTCGAAATCAACAGGTTGGTTTCGAAACCAAACTTCATCTGAAGATAGATGTGGTTTTGGTTTCGAAACCAAACTGTTTGGTTTCGAAACCAAAATTCATCTGAAGACAGATGAGTTTTGGTTTCGAAACCAACAGTTTTGGTTTCGAAACCAAACTTCATCTGTCATCAGATAAAGTTTGGTTTCGAAATCAAACTGAGGTTGATTTCGAAACAGACTTTTCCCTATATAATAATACCATCAATGCAGTTGGTTTCGAAACCAAGCTTCTTGGTTTCGAAACCAACACTGTCCAGATTAAAAATTTATCTTTTAAAACACATTTTATCAAGAACAAACAGTGTGGGAAACACTCTTAGCAATCTAACCACCTATGGTACTTAGTGTTCTAAGTCACTTACCATCCTAGGATGTCTTCCGGTGGTGAGTTGAGTTCTTCGGAGCCTTTGTAGATTTCTTCTCTTTCAACCGAAGTGAACCGAGACTCACTAGACTCTAACTCAAGTTACATTGACCATCTTGAGTTTACCTTTGACACGAAATTCGACAAACATAAAACATGGACCTTTCAATCTCCCCCTTTGTCGATTTCGTGAAAAAAACCATTTAAGAGAAAATAAAAATATAACCCTTCCCCATTACAGCAAAATTCCTCTTACAATGTACTCAAGACATAATAAAGACACACTCCCCCATAGTTATGACATCTAAACCTTAGGAGTAATCTTTTGATGTTTTCCTGCAAAGAATTCAAACTCATTCCAGAACAAGATAATATAGATAAGTAAGAGAAACACAGTATCTTGTAATGAAAAACATAAGCAAAACATAGGGATTTCAACCACTCCCCCTATGTATTTGAATTCTCTCCCCCATAGTTATACATACTCCCTGCTGGGTAATCATTCAGAATGATAAACACTTCTCCCCCTTTTTGTCAGAAATAGACAAAGGGAAAAAAAATCCCTGCAAGAAGATACATTCAGGTATATATGGAGAAAGGAAATAACTGATGCTTTTAAAAGTAAAACTGAATCATCCATTAAGTTGTTCTAGCTTTCCAAGAATCAGATAATATAGTTTTGAAGAGTGAAAGATGAAGCCGCAAATGAAAGAAATAAAAATGAAGTATCATTCACAATTAACAAAAAAAAAAAAAATAAAATAGCAACTAGCTATCCATCATGTCCATAGAAGAAGGTGGAGGAGTGTCCTCATCAGAACTGGAGGATTCAGAGGAATCCTCATCTGTAGTGTCATCATCAGGCTCAGTAGGACGATCATGACTGGTCTTGGATCTCCCCTCTTCTGGCACAGCCGGAATGCCTTCAACTCCAACCTTTTCAGCAATGGCATTCACAACGGGCACCAACATCTTCATGTATGCAAGGATGGTGTTGGTGGCCTGTGCTTGTGCAATCCGTGCCTGTCGTCGAAGCTCCCTTCGAGTATGTCTGGATGTACTAGCAGGTACAGAAGGGATCGAGGGAGAAGGCTCAGTCGTAGCAGGAGCAGCAGTCTCGGACTCTGGAGCAGCAGGAGCAGGAGCTTCCACAGACTTGAGATGTCCTGTGATCCGCTTTACCGTGCCAATGGAGATTGGGCGCATAGCTTCGAGTACAGTCTCATGAGGAGGGATAGCAACTCCAAAATGTTGAAGGATTCTCTCAATAAGCTTAGGAAAGGGAAGCAAGTGGGAATATGTGGCATACTTATTGATTGTGATCATTTGATACACAATAAAATCTGCCATCTTCAGTTTAGTCCCAGTTCCCAAATGAAAGAGAAACTCAGCCATGTCGTCACTGAGTTTGCTCCGATTCCCAGAGCAAGGGAAGAGATTGGTTGCAGCAATGTTTCCTAAAACCTTATAGAATAAGGTGCACCTAGAGGCAGGGAAATTTCTTCTCCACCCAAAGCGTTCCCCAGCCAATTCTTCTGCAATGACTTCAGCGCTGGGCAAATATTCTTCCTCAGTATCGCGCTCGGGTGGCAATGGAAGTGCCTCCGCATCATCCTCGAACTCGAGGAGAGAGGCAATGAGAGAACTATCCACAATCA
>MVGT01003560.1:20274-51329 GCA_002174775.1 Macleaya cordata
AAGCCCAGTAGGAGTAATTCGTCCCATCCAGCCTTACACTAATAGCTTGCAAATCTGAACCTTGTGACATGGTTTCAGCTTCCAAAGAAAAGATACAAAGTAACCAAGGTCTAAACACAACACAAAATCTAGGGCAGATTTCTCAGATTTTACAGAGTAAAACAGATTTTAGATCCAGAAATTTGAAGCCAACAGCTAGATAGAAATAAGGTAAGAGGAAGAAGAAGAACAATACACAGATTACGGTAGCTGAGCTGAGAAGAACAGATTTCCTCCAGAAACAAAAACGCAACAGATCAGTGAGATACAAACAGATCAGAGTAATCTCCTCCAACAGAAATCGATAGATGCCGAGCGTTATGCGAGTCGATGAACCTGCTCTGATACCATGATATTTGCAAGAGAGTTTATTGGAGAAGATACTAAAACGGCTATCTCATCTAGTTAACTTAGAGTGTTCATACAATGGTTTATATACAACCCTAAAGAGAAGCAAAAAGGGAATACCTAAAGTACCCCTGACAAATATAAGAAGTACAACTAGTATATCTAACAAAGGTATCTAACATCACTGGTCTTCGCCACACTAAAAATAAGAGAAATATGCTCTAACTAATTTGCCTCCTGGCCATTGTTCAAAATTTCATTTTGAATAGAACATTGCAAAACTGTGTCATCAACCCAACATGATACTGTGGATCCATCATGAGACTCGGTGGCTACATGCAAGATGAATTCTAACGTGGAAGTTCTCAAGTATTTATGTTAATTAGAAGTTATTTTGTTGGATAGTTGCTTGCATTAGAATAAGGATGGATTAATGAAGAAGCAGTAGAGATCAATTTGTTTTGGTTACATATTGTGTTCTTAACAATTGCTCGTGCTGGCCTCTAGGTAAGAACCATTTGGTACTTATCACAACGCATGGACAGTACCCGTATAAACAGAGACATACTGAGACTGTTCATTACCATTACCACCAAAAGGTCCACAACACGATTTATTTGAAATATTTCGAAATTTGACTCATGTTCCTGGAAGACTAACAACAAGGTCTTAAACTTCAAAGTCACTCCACCCAATAAAACGTCAATTGCAAGTTGAAATTGATCTGGAGAAGTTCAACCTGGACATATGAAAGTTGTCTAATACCTGCCATCGTTGCAAAGTTTGGATAGTTTTGGCAGAACATTGGGAAAGTGCACTAACATTAGAAGAAATAATATAACAATGACAAGCACTAAAAACACTCATAATTCATTACATCAGAAAGCTATTTGGAAAACACATCCAAATAACAGCACTCAACTGATAGTAAGGCAGATATACATATATATAAGAGAACAAACTTAGAATCAATCATTAAAGATAATGTCATTTTAGTAAATAACTTCAATAACGTGAGCAATTTTTCATATCCTAATCAATCTTCCCCAAAAGAGATTTTAGTTACTAAAAATGGCATTCATACGCAAATCATATTATGCATAATGGCATGAGGTTAGAAAAAACAAATATAATTTCAGGTTAACCGTCACATCAAGCTAGGTTCACAGGGAACTTCACAAGAAACAGAAATCTACCTGTTCCTTATCCACTTTTTTCCAGAATACCAGTATATCTCTAGCCAGTTTCCTAGCGTGAACCGCTGCTTCCCTCATTATTTTGTGTGGTCTACTAACCTTCAGTTTCACCTGGCAGGGAAAATTAATACGCAGTAAGGCATATGGAATAATATAATTTACTTCGGATATCCTAGAGAAAATGGAAATAACTATATTAATATGAAAAAAAAAAAAGATACACAAATTAAACTATACATGCCTCTCTTTGACAGGTCTTGGAGAATCTCTTGGCATCAGTCAGTTGTTTCCTATGAAAATTAGAGAAAATCTTGTAATGTCGTGGGATGTCTCTTCTTGCAATATTCACCTAGAACTTCCCAATATTGTCCATCTCCTCTTTCTCAATAAGGCAGGATCTTCAATAACCTTTTGCTTCTTAGGTAGTCTCTGTTCAATAATCTGAAATCCAGAACCAAAGAAGATAAAGAAAATTACCACAAGGATATGTAGCCAACCAAATATTAACTCAAAATTATTTCTGACCTCATATGTGTCTCCTTTCTCCAAAACCTTCACATAGTAAATCTTCAAATTACCCACCTCGGAAATGATAGACCTTCTTATAGCTCCAGCAGCATCCTCTGGGATGGAAGAAGAATCCAACCCAGTATCACAGGCTTGGAGAGAAATTTTTTTGACTGATTTGGAAGCCTACAAGGCCTTGAAGCCTGTAGTGATTTATACTGGGGCTGAGGATCACCCATTCCCGATAGTCCTCTAGACTCAAACCTTCTATCATTAGCCATCATTGCAGCCAAGGATCCTAAATCCAGGCTTCCCTTTAAGTAATAATATTCCACACGAATATCTGAGAAGCTGGGCAACTTTAGAGATGCAGCAAGCTTATCATAAGTGGGAGGGAATCCTATATTTGATGCCCTCACCAATATCCAGATATGCATTGTCAAGGGAGGAAGAAAACCTATCAGCCCCATATTGTGGAGCAAAATCGGCATCATAATAGTTCACTGGCCTAACAGGATTAATGTCAGCACTCAGCAGTATACTTCGACGGAGTTTCCATCCTGTGTAACATTCTCTCTGCACTCCCCAGTTTCCTGCCTTTGGAACCAAGATTACTATTTTGAACTGACATCTCTGTTAGAGTTGAGGTAGGTCCCGAAGACTCTTTTAACCTCATTCTCCTGTATTTCTTGATGTGTTCCCTGAGCAAAGAACGCTACCACTCCTCAGAAATGTGGGCCCCAAAGCTGCCACTGCCATCGTTCTCGTCATTGCTATCGGTGTCTCTCTTGGAGGAAGAGTTCGAACCACCCTCACCTCTATGTGGCATGCTTATTGCTCTTCATCGTTAAGCCGAACTCCAATAAATTCTCATTACTCTGGTCTACCATAGCTCTACGACCTGTTTAATGACCAATCAAAAACAACCAACAATGGATACATAAGTTCAGAATATCTGTCCCAAAATCTTCCCAAAAATAGCTCATACTGAGGAAGTTAAGACGACAAAATGCAGCAAAAAAAAAAAAACGACAAGAATTATACAATATTAATGTGTTAACAACCCTAGATCCCAAATGGGTAATGCTATAATGGTGATTTCCTAAGCATCATAAACAAAAATTCTAAAGAAGAAACAAATAATTAACTGCCTACCTCTGCTCTCATCCTGACTACTATTCGCATAATTATCAAAATCATCATCTTGTTGGGGGAGTTAAATACTCATCAAAGGCTAAAATACAAAAACAAACCCAAAAGACACATAAATCTAATAATCAACAAAATCACATTAACATAAAATAAAAAACAAACAGTTAACACGATTCCTTAAAAATCCAAAATTTATCAAAAACACTCAAACTTTCATAACCCTAATTGAATATAAACGCAAACTAATTTCCCAACCAATACAACAAAAAGAAGAACCTATATCACAAAAATAAATAAATAAATAAATAAATAAATAAAAATAAAACTAATTGAATCATAAACGCAAACTAATTTCCCAACCAATACAACAAAAAGAAGAACCTATATCACAAAAAAAAAATAAATAAATAAATAAATAAAAATAAAACTAATTGAATCCAAAAAGCAAACTAATTTCCCATCCAAGACAACAAGAAGAGAACCTATATTACAGAAAACCTATCCTACTAACCTCAAGATTGAAGAGATTGGGATACATTGGCAAGTTTTTGAATAGTAAACCAAAGGGAGGAGTCTGAATGTTTCCATAGAGCCTTTCCCTCATTTCCTTTTTGAATTGCTTCAATGATTGCTACCTGTAGTAAATGAGCAGCTTCAAAGTGACAAGGATCCCGCAATCTGAAAGTGTTGGTTTGTTTCTCATCCAGACTAATGTGTTTTTGACTGTTGAGATATGATACGGAGATGCTGAATGTTTTGCCATCGATCTATGAACACATTGCAGTGTATGGATTTTGAATGAGAAGTCTTGGTTGGATTATTCATGTTTGTCTAAAAACAGAAACAACACTTCAAAAAGAAAGAACAGTACCGATGGTCTAACAGTATCCATCTAAGTTATAAGTAGTAGAGGAAATAAATCAGCACTGCTCATGCTTTGTCTCTACTCTTTAGTGTACTTATTTGTTGCTTTCAGGTAACTTAGTTTGATACTTCTTTAAGGTACTGGATAATTGCAGTTGATTGAAGGAGTGATAAGTTTAAACCTATTTCTTGATGGGGTCTCCCCCCCTGCTGCAAGACAATAATGAACTTTTCGTAATCATTTTTTTTTTCATTTGATAGAGTTGCTTCTATTAACATTGATGAGGAAACCAATAACTAGTTTCTTCTTAACTTATTCCACGTATGGTAATACATAAAAAATTTATTATATATGGCCTTTAAACATGGCGTGATGTATTATTATTGTGCTGCATTGAATGAAACAGCTTGTAAAACATTAATTGCTCCAAGATAAATGGATTATGCCTTCTGAAATCTATTTAAGATTGTCATCATCAAGATCCATTCAAGACAAAAGGAAAAAAGTTTATACTGAAACAAACAACGGAGAAATCACCGTTTCTGTACTTGTACTATTTATATAACATATTTTGATTCTTGTACGGTACTTCTTTAACCTTCTAATATGACCCTAGACTAAATTTTTCTTTTCTTTTTCGTCAAACAAAAGAGAAGACGGGACAGTTATATGGAACTAAGGATTCAGATGACTTGCCTATTTGCTTGATCTTTAAGAGGCATCAACCTTTACATTACTAGCAAACATTGAGCAGCTCTGAAATGCATCTAACTGTTAGAAAGCAAATTGCTGACGCTAATATTGTCTCCACTGATAAGATGATGAGAAGGTAAAGCAACATCGAACGACCCATTAGAATCAGATTGTTTCCCCATTAAAAAAAAAAAATCAAATCAATCTAAGTACATAACTGCAACGAAAAATTGACCAAGTACCCAGTTGATGTCTGTGATCCAAAGGGCTACTTGCAGCATTATCCACTTTCTGACTATGAGGTGAAGAATTATTGAGTACTTGGCAAGCATGATCTTTTGGTATCCCACCTCGATCGGGTCTTCTCCTGCAAAACACCTTGATATTTGAAATTCAAGTTCAATTCGTAGTTCTTGGATACGGATTTCTTACCATTTGTAAAGTGGTACAAAGAGGCAAAACTACAGGTTTCAGCTAGGAGATCTCATAGGCCAGTCAAGATATTGGTATTCCAACTTTCTTAAGCATTTCAATACAATGAGAAATATAACAACCCAGTTATCAAAGTGACACCCGCAGCTAGTTCACGATACCAGTTGATACTCAAGACTTGAAACTCATCAAATAAATTATTTTTTGATGAAGGCAAAACCTTATTGAATAAACCCGAAAGGCAAAAAATCGAGATACAAAAGAAGAAACAAGAAGGGAAAAAGTTTAAAAATATACAAAAAGAACAGACACTACTGGACAGTAATTCCAGACCCCTCCCTTCGTTTAGACATTATGACCTAATCACGGAGGAGGGATTCCAAAAAACACAAAATCTTGGAACCTCGAGCCACTAAGCAGCTTATCAGTTGACTCCCAATAATAAAGGAAAGCTTTGATGTTCAAGATAATGTTGGTTATATCCCACAACATCAACCCCAATCCTCATCATCGATCATGGCAGAACCATTCCTCTTCAATGGAAGTTGAAAGTCAATAAAAGTTTTATGGGAGTTTCTTCTAACTATAGCCCAAATCCCAAAGGTGGTAGGGACATGCAAAAGTACAAAATTTTCATATGATGCCACAGATTGTAGCTAAAAAAGTATCTGAAAACTCTAATGCAAAGGGAAATAACAAGTATTACGTCACTTATTGGGAATCCATTGTGGTAATGTTCAAGGGTACTTTCTTTGATGATTTGTTCGTTAGGTAGGAATCACTCATGTATGTAGTCCTGAATTGTTCGCGGCGCAACCTCTGCGATTGAGAATCTTCATTCATAAAATTACCTTTAATCTGTCAAAGAGAAACAAGTATTAATCCATATGACATGAATATAAAACATAGTTATAAGGATGATATATAATATGTATTGATTCTGTCACTAATTAATAACAAATTAAAGTACCACATTAACAACAAGAACAACAAAACCACAACAAACAGTTAATGTACCAAAACCAAATCCAACAATAAAAAACTAGAGTTAACTAGTCCCTCAAAAGCTGCTGATCTATCTATCATGCGCAGTGCATTCGTCTCTAACTGAAAAGATCCTCCATAATTCATCATCAGAAGAAAGCACTGGAAGAAGATCTGCTTGATGATCAGTGAATGGAGACAGCTGCTGCCACATTTCATCATTGCCGTCGTTGAGAATCTTTGCTGCTAACTCTGTTAGTTCATTATCCGAAGAAAGCCCTTGAAGAAGTTCTGCTTGATGATCAGTGAGTGGAGACAGCTGCTGCCACGTTTCATCATCATCATCATCATCATTAAGAATCTTCGGAAGCTCCGATAATTCATTGTCTGAAGGAAGCCCTGGAAGAAGATCTGCTTGTTGATCAGTGAATGGAGGCAGCTTCTGCCAAGTTGTATCAATGTCGTCATTGGGAAAGTCTGCAAGCATCTCTGGTTCTTCACATGAAGGCCAAAGAAAATCATCACCTTCCCTTGTAAACAAAGAAGGATCCTCCCCCGTAGTAGTAGTAGTAGTAGTAGTTCTTGCTGCTGCTGTATATGATGATGATGCTGATGCTGATGAAGACGTGAGTTCATCTATTCTCTGCCTGACATTCTGCTGTAAACCCAGCATTGCATTCTTCACAGCCTGTATCTTTTCGATAGAATCGAGTTCTTCCATGTCTATGTTATCCCACCAGAAACCATCACCTTCATCACCAAGACCAGCCCTCCTCTGATGATCATCTGCATTGTTGTTGTTGTGGTCANAGCTTCTTGTTATCTTGGTGTAACACGTACACCCTAGAGCTACAGGTTCTTAATGGTTCCGCCGGAATGCCTAGTTCTCATTGAGTAAGGGCTCCAGAACTGAAATTTGAGGGCGGGGCATTACACTTTTAGGCGGCCTTATGGGGATACCCCACGATGGATTCCCCGCAGAAGACGATCTCACGATCATGGGTGGCACCCATAACAGCCGTAAGATTTAAAAATCGTAAAGAGAATAAGCTGTCAAAAAGATCACGCTTTTCTGGTTATAAACTGTCGCTGAATGCTTATACTTATTGAATTGTGTTGCTGCAAGCTTATCAATAAGCGTTGCGTATGCTGTTCCAACATGATTTAGTAATGATTTATGCGAGATATCATGTAATGATGATCATGTTGTGTTGTGGATTGTATATATATATTTTGGGAATGCTTCGGTCACATTTTATGATGATATGAACCATCAAATGTTGCTGTCACAAAGTTTAAAAAGCGTGGCAGATCATAATTGGAGCATTAAATGCCATCTAACGCTAAGGTGTGTTGGTAGTGGAGACATGGAATGCTTCTATATGAGGTTTGGTATAAATTTCATGTTTTTCCCCATAATTTGAGGTTATAATTGATGCTGTCACATAAGTGAAAAAGCGTGATAGAATTGTGGATTGAGGTGTATGGCACATAAATGTTAGAGATGATCATGAATGCACCTTGATGTGACTTGGAATTATCTTATGGGATATCCAAGAGTATTTCTAGGCCATTTTAGGCTAAAAAAAATAACGGGTAAAACTAATTATTTGTGTTGCATGTGTTGTAGGCAAGGTGAGTCAGTTGGATTCTTCCTAACGAGAATCCAATATGGATGGGTATAAGTATAGACTTGCTATATATATACTAGGTATATCTCGTGCCTCCGGCATGGTCAATACCACGTTTGCCTCATTACACGCGCTACGCGCGTGTAATTTGGTAAATTAAGCAGCTAGCTTCAAATTATTGGATGTACAAACGCGCTTCCTCCTTTGAGCTGAGGCACGATCAATATCTCCTTTGGCTCTTCATACGCACTACGCACGTATGATTTAATAAATTAGTTATCCATCCTCTCCACAAATGCTTCGCTTATATGGTTAGATGTCCAAACGCGCTATACGCATTGGCTCTAAATGCGCTCCGCGCATGAAATACTGAAAAAAAAAAATTAAAAGTGGAGTAAAAATTTTAAAAAGAAGATTAAGATAGGATTTGTGAGGGAAGAAGTGAGAGATGGAGAGTTTATTCAACCACTATTACAACAATATGCTAAACTCCATATCACACGGGAGATATACAATCATCATTTCTGAAGCAGCTAATTTAATTATGAGTCCGGATCTAAATACAGTGTTATTTGTACATTTTATATGTACAGTGGCATATGGGGCCCACATGCCGTTGATTTAAGGGCTGTTATTTTTTTATAATGTTCTCTTTACCTTGTAGATCATCCTCACCAAAAATCAAATCATTCTAAAACTGGTAGTCCCATTCAAAGTTGACTCTTTTTCTCATCGTTCATTGTTCACCGTTAATTTTTAATCAACTCCCCATCAATTTTTGAAGAGGCTAAAAATTTTAGAATGATATGATTTTTGGTAAGGATGTTCTACTCATCTTGTAGATCATTCTCACAAAACATTAGCCATTAGTTCCTCACCATGTGGGTCCCATAACCAATGTAAAAATAACGATGTACAAATAAAGTTGTACATGGATCCGTTCTCTTTAATTATAGTCTAATTGGATTCTTGTGAAGCAATTAAAATTGATATGGTATCAAATATAAATACAATTTTATTTTTACGTGTCGGCCATTCACGTTGCGGAGGTTGTTTTGTTGTAGGTAATTATCAACTTTCTTTTTGGTGTTCTTCAATGTATTGCCTGTATGAAATTTTATAAGCTTCAATTTGGTTGAAATTTTATAAGCTTGATACCGAACCCACTAATGCAAGTATAGCATTTTTTTTTGATAAAAGCAAAAGTTTGATATTGACCCCACTAATGCTTTTTTTGATAAATACAACTTCTTTGACTCGGAACTACGGATGTTATTGTAATAAAGATCGAGATAAAGACACGAATTGGTCCACAGTTGCATCGTCTACCTTCAACGAACGCTACCCCCATAGGCGCAGTCACCAACACCTTAGGTGGATACGAATGTCTGTGCAGGGAAGATTCCATAAAGAGAAGAGGAAAAAAAAAACAATAAAGAGCTTGTGCAAAGAGAATAAGGTAAATCAAATCCATCAAACAATTGGATCAATAAAATCATCAACGGGAATTTTGGCCAAAAACCTCTACTTGAAAAACGTTTTAGGATTTAGCCCAACAAACGTTTTATTTTAGTCTAAGTCCCAAGGATAACTGACTGAACATTGAAACCCTCTTCCTATAAATTACATACACTGAAACCCTCTGAATGAAACCCTCTTGGGTCTTATACTAAAAGAAAACGTTTGTTGGGCTAAATCCTAAAACGTTTTCCAAGTAGGGGTTTTTGGCCAAAATCCCCAACAACCAAAATTATATCCTCACATGCAAATTAATTTAAAGAAATAAGTTTTTTTACTCTTTACTTGGAACCCAAAATAAGAGCACCAAATAACAAATTACAGTTTCACCCCTAAAAAGATAAGATACTACCATTAGAGATCAGAAAAATTAATCTTCGTCCAAATCCATCATAGTAGTAAGTTAATCCAACTTCGAAATTGATCTATCCCCCATGTGAGTTATCTTAATTTCCAGAACTCATTATACCTTGAAGAGCTTAAAAAAACTAATCAGAACAGTAAGAAGATTAAGATAACAAAAACACTGCAAAAAAAAATACCTAGGAGCACCTTAACAAACACTGAAGCAACAAAAAAAATTCTACCATTAAGATGATCTCCAAAATCATAACGCAAGTACAAAAATTAAAAACCTAAGAGTGAGCATATAAAAAACCATTAAAAAACAGAACCAAACCAAAACAAAACAAAAAGAGCAAATGAAAAACCAAAGAGAGATGTCTACCTCTACCTAGAGATTAACCATCTCTTTCACCTGCATAATCAAAGAAAAAAAATATAGCAGAGCTTAACAAAAGAGTGAGGATTTGATGGTTCCCGTTGTTTAGATCTGACAATTCAGTTTTTTTCCTTCAAACCTGCAATTAAACGAAACAAATAAATTTACACAAAAAGAAGAAGAAGAAGAAGAAGAAGAAGAAACAGATCGAAAGCTAAAATCAGAGAGAGAGAGAGAGAGAGAGATAGAGGGAAAGGAAAATGATTTTTTCTTCTTTGGTGGGAAATAATAGTAGTAGTAGTAGGAGGAGTAGTAGTAGTAGTAGTAGTAGTAGTAGTAGAATAAGAAGAGAAGGGTGTTCAAACCACATCTGTAATCTCACCATTAGAAATAATTCCTAATCCATTCTTAATCCTTTTTATCTCTACAAATCATCATACTGCCATTAACCCAGATCAAGCACACCGCCACACCTTATAGACAAACTCAAAGACAAAGCCATAGTTTGCAGAGCGAGCTAGTCTGGTTGTACACACGATGGTTAAAAGATAAGAGTAAAGAGTAAGGATACGAATCTGTACCTAGAGGAAGAGCTCTCCAAATCAGAGTGAAAGAGAGCAACCTATCTAGATATCTTCAGCTCCTTTGATGGAAAGAGATCATCTACATGGCAAGGCATTTATCTTCATTGTATGAAAAAGAATTATTTATTATTTCCATAAGCCCCTTAAAAGATCAGAACAGGGAACATGGAGAAGAAATAAGAAAACATAAAGTTATATGAGTTGGATGTACTTTAGAGGAAGAAGAATGAGCTACCTGCAAAAAATAAGGGGAAGACAAAACTTGGGTCGATCAAATACTTATAGTGAGCTTTTGAAGCACATTTCCCATAAAATTTATAAATTCCACAAAACAAATATATATTTCAATTGATTGCAAAAAATAAAAATAACAAATAGATAGTTGCAACAAATAGATATTAAAAGTAAATAACAGATGCATAGATTAAATCCCTTAAACTCGGACATAGGCAGGAAGAAGAAATAAGAAGAAGAATAAGTGATTAAAGCATTAAAATTTAAGAGGTGAAACAAAAACTATTAAAACCCTCAAAATGCAGAGGTTTAACACTAAAAAATTGTAGAGATTAGGGCAGAGATAAAAACTAGCCCTAAAATGGCATGGATAATAGATAACCATTAACCAAAACCAAAAAAATTGTAGGGGTTTGAAGACAGCAAGAAGTACGAAAAAGAAATGTTTCAGCCTATTCAAGTACTATGACTACATATGGAAATTCCTGAAAAATAAATGAGAACTTTAGTCTACAAACATGGTAGAGAAGGAATGAAAAGAAAAATAGATTCTCACAAAAGTACTTGGTCACATATAGAGTGGCAGGGAGATGAGAACTCCATAAACAGGCCATGCTTTCTCTTTTTATCCCTCTTACCCACCGTTATGACTAAAAGATCTCAATAACAATGAGAAAAATAAGAAAAGTAAAGTATCGATGCCCCTCTCTAAATCTAATTTGAAGCAAATATTATATACTACATTTTCAAATTAAAATAATAAGGAGGTTCCCACACAAAAACCTAAAACACATCATAAGTGAAGGTTTCCCATCAACCAAAGATCTATTTATGCAGCGGAAAACATAATAGGGTTTAAAATTTAATCTCTGATTCATGCAGGATCTCTCAATAGTTAATAGGGAACTCTTAAAAATAAGTTTAGTTGCTTACCTTCAACGCTTAATCCAACAAACTTGATTAGTAGAAGGCTTCAACCAGATTCTCCAATCCACCACTTTTGATCTCCAAGTTTTTTCCTTTTTCTTGCAACTTGTAGAATAGAAAACCGTTGATGAGAAACATAAACCCAAACTTCCCTCCCTTAGTATATAGAAGTGGTTTGTGATTTGTGAGTAAAAATAGTAGCAACAAAAGTGGTTTGTGATTTATGAGTAAAAACTGAAACACCCAAAAGGAAGGTAGATGATGAGGTTGAAGAGAGAAGGAAGGTCGTAGAGAAAATTTTACTACTTATAGACTCATTAGAGTACGCAATGGATACATTAAATCTCAACAGATTTTGGGGGTTTCACTTGGGTTTTGGCTTCACATTAGCAAGTCTAACCTATTAAACATGGATTAAACTTGTTAAGAAAAATCCTTTGAAAAACACTTCCCAGATTAAACATGGTGAAAAAAAATCATAAAGCAAAAAATGCAACTTGAACTCCAATTGTTAGGTCCATGAGTTCACTCATATCATATTTATCGAATTTTGTGTCAAATGTAACTCAAAAAAGTCAATGTAACTTGAGTTAGAGTTAGTGAGTCGTTCGGTTCGTTGTGAAGAAAATACTTCAAGAAGCTCAACTCACCACCGGAACTCATCTAAGGATGGTAAGTGACTTAAAAACTCAATACCATAGGTGGTTAGTTCATTTTAGATCATATGAGGAAGTACAGAATTGCAAAAGATGTCAAAACCCTTTAAAAATAGTGTTTGAAAGAATGTTGTCATAAACTATGCTTTTAAGGAAAACCGTGACAATTTTGTACTGTGATCAAATTTGAGTTCGAAACCATTTGAAAACCAAAGCTGAAAAAAGACATCAGTTGAAGTTTAATTTCGAAAGCGTGACAAACAGATTCGAAAGCGTGGCAGCGGTTTCGAAACCGTGACAAACGCTTTCGAAACTGAATGCTGAAAAAAAGACATCAGTTAAGTTTTGGTTTTGAAAGCGTGGCAAACGGTTTCGAAAGCATGGCAGAGGTATCGAAACCATGACTAAATGCTGAATGCTAAAAAAATGTTAGATTACTTTCTGTTTCGAAATCGGTTTGACGGTTTCGAAACCGCCGCCCAGATCTGCGAATTATTGGTCACTTTATGAGCTGTTTTGTTCCCTTTTCTCTCATACTCTACTAAAGTATGTTTTAGGAGAATTATTGGAGCATGGAGAACACCTCTAGGTGGGATGAGAGATCAATGGAATGTCTCCTCATCTCTATTATTGTGTCTAGCTTTTGACTTTAAATAACTTAGAGATTTCTGGGTTTGTGCTGGACATTTTCAGTTATAAATAGAGATTGAATCATCAATGTTTAATCAACCATTCACCCTATTCATCAACAAGTTATTTAAGAGTTTTAACTCTAATCCTTTAGCTTCCAAGCTAGTTGTACATGGTTTAATCCTTCTCATTTTAACTCAAAACCTGAGTTTTGTTACCGGTGGATTTCTGGTGGTTGAGCTTGAAGTATCAAGCTTGTGGTGCTATACTCAAGGAGTTGAGTAGTGGTTCAAGGTGCGGGACTTGTGGAGTTCAAGTTGGAGACGCATTAAATTTGCAGGAGGCGTTAGTTCGTGGATTCGGATTATATGCGCAGTTCGTTCACGTTGGCTTGGTGGACTCCAAGTTGTATGCGTGAGAATTGATAATCAGCTAAGATGCAAATTTGTGGAGTTCGAATTTGTGGAAGAACTATACACCGTAGTTGATCGGAGCGTAGAGGGAATCGTAATCGTGTCTATCGAGTGTTAAATCGGGTTGTAAGTTTTTAATAACTCTTAGTGGATTTTTGCTGGACTAGGTCCCGGGGTTTTTCCCATTTTGGGTTTTTTTCATTAACAAAATCTCTTGTGCTTATTTTCATACTTGTTGTGTGATTGAAATATTCCATTCTTGTTCTTAATTCTGCATATTAAGAATCGAATAAGTCAATACTCTTGTTAGAGATTTTTGTTTTACTCTTATCACCTTAGTAATTTTTTAATTATGTGATAGTGTAATCCTTAACCATAGTCACATTGAAATACGGTTAATCCAAATTAACTGTAAGGCGTATATTGACTTTCACCAACAAAAGCCTTAAATCTTGCTGAAAAAACAATGTAGTAAACAAAAAATTCTACATTGTAGATCCAAAACATACAACTTTTATAAGCCCTAAACAAAAAATGCAAACAAAACTCTATTGAAAACAACATTTTTGTCTACTGCAACAAACCCTTGCATTTTTAACCCTAAACAAACCCAATAAAAACCCCTAAAATGGAAGAAGAAGAAGAAGAAGAAGAAGAAGAAGAAGAAGAAGAGAGACAGATAGAGAAGGCATTACCTGTGCCGTGGACAACTTGT
The DNA here is from genome assembly GCA_002174775.1 of Macleaya cordata. Classification (NCBI taxonomy): domain Eukaryota; kingdom Viridiplantae; phylum Streptophyta; class Magnoliopsida; order Ranunculales; family Papaveraceae; genus Macleaya; species Macleaya cordata. The sequence continues at coordinate 34,520 of MVGT01003560.1, forward strand.
TGTGCCGAAAATAGCTCACATGTGGTCCTGTACCGGGAAAAAAACATAAGAAGAAGAAGGCGTTAGAAAGAGATAGGGAGAGAGTAAAAGAGAAAGATAGGAGTCGAGAGCTTACTAAGATCCCAATCAAAATCCCAAATAAGAAAACAAAAACCTAGATCAAAACCCTAAGAAAACCCAAATAAAAATGCTAGGTTTGTTTTTTAAAGAACCCTAGATCCCAATCAAAACCACAAACTCTAAATCAAAATACCCAAATCATAGCCCTAGAGTGAAAAAAAAATTAGAGAGTTTCATACGAGACGATGGAGATGGAGCCTGAAGATTTTGTAGAGAAGATTGAGATGGAACTTGAGCTAGAAATAATGGAGATGGAGAGGGCGTTAACAAAAAAAACAAAAAAAAAGGGTTTTAAGAGTTTTAAGTAGGATTTTATATAGAGTAGCATTGAAAAGTTGGGCAAGGCGGCAATCTTACCGCCCATGACGACACATCAGGAATTTAAAAAAAAATAAAATAAATGCCAAGAGGTGTCCTTTAGGCCCACCTGGTTTAAATGTAAAACAACCAAAATAATACTAGGCAGGTATAAATGGTTATTTAAAAAAAATCATAAGAAAAACTTTATTGTATAATTTTAAAGTACATGGTTTTTGTCTACATAGTGCAGGTCCCACATGATGATGATCCAAGAGTTAATTTTTGAAGCGGATATTCACCTCAACATTAGATCATTCCTACAAATAATTAATTACATTCTAAAATTTCTAACACCATAAAAAAATTTAATTGAAATCAACGGCTTCTTATTGAATAGTGATGACCTTTTCGCCGTTTATTTAAACTTAACTTTTTATACAGTTTAAAGAAAGAGAACGGATCTGTGTTCAGCCTTATTTGTACATCGTTATTTTTACATTGATTGTGGGGCTCACATGGTGAGGAACCAAGGACTGAATTTCGGTGATAATGATCTACAAGATGAGTAGAACATCCTTACCAAAAAATCATATCATTCTAAAATTATTAGCCCCATTAAAATTGATAGAAAGTTGATTATAAATTAACGGTGAACAATGAACGATGAGAAAAAAAATCAATTTGGGGCAAACAATTTTAGAATGATTTGATTTTTACAGGGGGGTATTCAATCTAGACTTTCATGGACTTTTACAGACTCTTTAAAGTGATGGACTTCAACGGACTTTAACAGACTCCTGCAGACTCTTGTATAATCCTGCAGACTCCTGCGCATCTTGGAGACTCCTGCACACTGTTGCTGCAGACTCCTTCAGACTCTTGTTGCAGACTTTTACAGACTCCTGCAGACTCTTGTAGACTCCTGCAGACTCTTGCAGACTCCTGATGTTTTGTAATAACAAAATTAATAACAATAATAGTTTAATTTATATTTATTAATATTAATTATTTATATTTATAATTATTAATAATAATTAATAAGTAATGATTATAAATAAATAATTGTTGTCATGATTAATAATTTTTATTAGTTATCGATCATAACTATTTATATTATTAATTATTAATATTAGGTATTAATATTAATTATATTATTAATATTAATATTAATTATTAAATATTAATGTTAATTATTATTATATCCACCACAATAATTAATCTTAAATTATTATTTATTAATTTAATATTAATTATTAATATGAAGTCCACCACAATCCCACCTATTTTGGTGGGATTTCATACATGCCAATTTGTACATAAAAGTCTTTCAAAGTCCATGAAAGTCCATGAATAAAGTAAATCAATCAAAGGCATGGACTTTAAAGTCTATAACCAATAACACATGACTTTGCAAGACTCCATCAAAGTCTTGAACCAATAACACATGACTTTGCAAGACTCTTTCAAAGTCTTGAACCAATAACACATGACTTTACAAGACTCTCTCAAAGTCTTAAACCAATAACACATGACTTTGCAAGACTTTGCAAGACTCTTTCAAAGTCTTGAACCAATAACACATGACTTTGCAAGACTCTCTCAAATAACACATGACTTTGCAAGACTCTTTCAAAGTCTTGAACCAATAACACATAACTTTGCAAGACTCTCTCAAAGTCTTGAACCAATAACACCTGATTTCAGAAGTCCATGAAAGTCTATGGAAATCCATGAAAATCATGATTGAATAACCCCTCTTAGTGAGGATGATCTACAAGTTGAAGAGAACATTATCAAAAAAAATCAGCCCTTAGATCAACCTCATGTCGGTCTCACATGCCAATGTACATATAAAATGTACAAATAAGGTTGTATGCGGGTCCATTCTCTTAAAAAAAGACTAGTTTTTTTATAAAGTTGATCTAAATGGTGAGGTGAACATCTTATTAAAAAAATCAACTCTTTGATCATCTTCATGTAGGACTCGTACTATTTAGATATAAACCAAATACTTAAAACCTATACAACAAAAAGTTTCAATTTTTCAAAAAAATAAATAAAATAAAAAAAGGTGGTGAGTGCAGCTTGCACACTGCCTGGTGCCAGGCACCCTGCTCCCACACCGCCCAGCCCTTTTTAATAAAAAAAAGTGTGAGGTGGGCAGTATGCACACCACCTGGTGCCAGGCGCCCTACTCCCACACCATTCCACGTCAATCGACCACCATGCACCCCATCCCGCTAAAAGTTCTCCAAATTGAATATGGAGAAGTGTAAATTTAGCCTACGAGTCTCTTTTGTAGGCTAAAATGCATTTAGCATACCACAATGAGAGAATTGGAGAAAAAAAGTAAATAAATGGAGCTCTGATACCATATTAAAGCTTCAAGAGCATTTGCTGAAGCTCTGTTCTTGTCAAAGAGAACAAGAGAAGAGATCTGAATTTATAGATTTTTTTAATTACAGAGGTGCTCTGACAACTATATCTTTCAGCTGAGTTGGCAGTGAAACTTAACAAACTCTAAACTAATAATAGCTTAACAGATTTCTAACAACCCAGAACTCTTAAAGACACTATTGTTTAACAGGAGGTAGCGGCAACATGCCATCGTCATCATTAAGTAGGGGAGGTAGCTGCAACATGTCGTCATTAAGAAAGTCTTCAAGCTTATCTCGGTCTTACGAAGGCCAAGAAAAATCATCACCCGCCCTTATAAACAAAAAAGGATCCTCTACAATAGTAGTAATAATAGTTCTTGCTCTTGCTATTGTTGTATATGATGGTGATGATGCTGATGAAGATGTGAGTTCATTTATTCTCTTCCTGACATTCTTTAGTAAACCAGCATCACATTCTTCTCAGCCTGTAACTCTTCGATAAAATTAAGTTCTTCCAAACAAGTGCTACTCTTCTGTGCGGGACTATTGATACTTACTAAGGGCAAGCACAAACTAGGAGCAGGTGTTTAAGAAAACAAAAATTACTCGGTGCCGACCCTCCTTCTTCTGCTTGATGCTTGTTTTTAGTGGATGCCCTCCCAGTAATTTAGAAGTTGCCCCCTATCTAAACTTAATATATAATCAATTTGATGATTATTTTGAAAGATCAGACGGAAGGAATTCTCTTGCTCTCTTTTTACCAATGGTCTGAACTTTTAGTGGATGTCGATGCTCCACAAATTCTCCCTCCAACGGTAACATGATTTACTAAGTATTTCGAAGAAATTTAAGTGCACCCCCTATAATCTTATTGGAAAGTCCCATAAAGGTTGGACTTGGTCAATCGTGGTTACCACGAAATATTGTTGGCATGCCCCAAAGTGGTCAAACTCCTCTTAGAGAGAGAAGATGAAAATGAATATAGTGGTGGGGATGCAGGTGAAGATGAAGACAAAGATGAGGAAGAAGATATGTTTTACCATCAATCAGTTTTGTAACTATTTTTTTTCCTCGAACTATCAAATTATTCGTGAACAACCGTACAAACATATTGTTCAAATGAACATAAGTATGATTCGGGAAAAAAACGCGGACTTCAGAGCTCTAACGAATAGAACTCGTATAATTCGAACTTCAGAGCTTTAACGAATAGAACTCGTATAATTCTCGGATCCGAACCGAATGCTTAAAATAAATGGTACTTCTGTTTATAAAAGTTTGATTTTAATCATAATTATTATCTAAAACCAACAGGATTATCCATGTGGGGACCGTGTGGACAAATGCATTGAAACCAGTATACCGTGGGCCTTATATAGACTACCATTGCTGCCCCTCTCCTGTAGTCGATGTGGGATTATTATTTAGTCTCTGAATTACACTACAAGTCTACAGCTATACAAGCTTTGAGTGGGAATGACGTCAAATCATGCTTTGTAAAAAATGAGTGTTTTTGTATAGCCCCCCTTGGTGTTTGCTTTAACTAAGAACTACTCCTTCATTTTTACAATTCAACCCGTTAATGTTTATACTTAGCTACACCCCACTTTTTCTTCTTGATTACTTGTAGTGCTTACATGAAAATGATTCAAGGCTTAAACTTTGTGATACAAAATTATAAGATACTATAATTTTGTGTATATATGTCCGAATTTTTTAGCGACTTTATAAATATTGAATCTAATTAATACTCAAATTATTCCTGATTCACATATTTTTGCAGTTTTTCGCATCTTTGACCGAATTTTGAAAAGGATTTTTTCAATCATACATTCGAATAAAACTCAAATTATTCCCGAACCGACTTTTTACCGAATCCTGAATTACTAACTATGGTACTGAAAGTCTATTTTTCTCTAAGAAAAACGTTACCACAATGCCAAGTAAATAAAGATAACCTAATAGGGATTCGCCAAGTCGGAATTTGAAAAAAAAAACATAACCAACCATATATAGTTAGTAAATTTGTGTTTTATTCACGAATAAAATGCGAACCGTACGAACTATTATTTGTACGTCCGGTTCAACCGTACTGTAGACCTATTCGGAAAAATACGCTTACTTTGGAAGTGATATGAATATTCTGCGATTAATAAGCAAATCTGAACCGTACTAGTAAAAAGTCAGTTTTATTTTTGAAATATCACATATTCCTAGGTTTAGGTCTTAACCAATAAATTCTAATCTAGGTGTATATGGAAGGGAATCAATATCTACCTATTTAAAAATTAATTCTCAATGCAAGCATAAGAAGTAGAAATTGAAATAAATAAGTATTGACTTATTCGAATCTCAAATGCGGAAATAAGGTAGAATCGAATATTTCAATTTTGCATAAAAATCATTCACACATATTAGCATTCAACACAAATGATTTTTGTTGACGGAGAAAAACCTAACGGAAAAAACCTAATGGAAAAAACCCTAGGACCTAGTCCAGAAATTAGCACTAAGAGTTATAAAATCTTACAACCGTTCACATTGACAACACAAATCCCTCATGCAAACTCGATTGGTCTTTCTCCACGATCTGAATCCACGAATCGTCTCTTCAATAATATGTGCATCTTCAACTTGGAATCCACCAAGCCCCGCACTTGTTAGTTTGAATCCACAAGCCTCTTGTACGCCTCCAACTCAGAATTCACCAAGCATCGTACTTGTATACTCGAATCTATGAGACTGCACCTCACTGGAACTCCATCGACGAACTCACCAGAACTCCACCGGTGACTGTAATGGTGTTTGAAGATTTGGTGTTCTTCAACACTTTGTGGCTCTCATGCTAGAATCATATACAAGGTATAGCTAAAATGAAAAGCCCTACGAGAATAAATCTAAATCAACTCTCATGAAGAAGATAACTCAATCTCTCTCAAGATCTTGAGGCCCTAGCTTGTTTGGAAAAGATGACTACAAGGAGTCTCTCAATGGTTTCTCACTCTAAGCTCTCTAACTCTCTTCTTCTTCTTCAAAATCTAAAATAGTTTGCCTCTCTTCTATATAAAGAGAAAGAGCAAAACCTAAGGTTATTTAGGTCAAAAGATCAAAAGGGTATAAGACCCTAGGCCAAAAATCGTGAAGAAAAAAAGCCTAAATTTGCGAACTGTGGTATTGATACCACCCTGATACACAACATCAGGGATCCCTAGTATCGATACTGCTTGAGGTTGGTATCGATACTGGCAGTGTAGTATCAATACCCTCTGAAGGTGGTATCGATACCACCTTGCCCATAAGCTAGAAAAGCCCCTAAAAAGTGTTTAAATTGGTTATAAAATCATCCTATAGCTTATGTGGCTAAGTCCTAATGCATTCTAACTACATATGAATGATAAACAAGGTCACTTACTAATGCGTGGTGAGTTCTGGTGGTGAGTTGAATTCGATGGTGTCCTTTCTCTTCAATCTTCGTTGAAGTGTGCGTTTGCACAAAGGATACAACCTAACTCTAACTCAAGCAAGGACTTACATTTAAGTTCATTATCTCATCATGAATATTGACAAACCCAAAGTGATCTTTCAATTTCAACAAAATTTTATTTTAAAATTACTTCATCATTTAGTGGTCATTTGCTCAGGAGTCACGATGCAGAGTTATTGCAGCCCAACATGTAAGACCCTTATATAAGCGGTCCTGTTGCAGGTGAGTTTCTCATCTAGGCGATGTGGGATTATGTGTTTAGGCTTATTTTTAAAGTACAACACTGATTGGATAATAGTATGATACTCATGCCACTTTTGAGTCTTCCCAAAAGTAATTTTATTTTATATTAAGCCGATTGTTTAAAACCCTTGACACACCAAATAACATCAACATAATGTTAGATATCATAATTTTATGTATGTTATTTTTACATGTATATCCGAATTTTTCATCTATTTTTTTTAATGTTGAATACGAATTATACTCGAATTATTCCCGCCCCACATATTTATCGAACTCCATTTCTTTGACCAAATATTCAAAAGAATTATTCGACCAAAAAATCAAATTATTCCCGATCCGCATATTTATCGAACTCCGTTTCTTTGACCGAATATTCAAAAAAATTATTCGACCAAAAAATTAAATAATACTCGAATTGTTCCCGAACCGATTTTTTGCCGAATACCGAATTACTAACTATGTAATCAACATCTATTTGCCATTTTAAAATATAAAAATCAGCAACTAACTGTCGATTTCTTTCGGAGGAAACGACACTGTACTGCGGATGTAGAATTTTGTAGTAGAAAACTTCCCCTCTCCTTTATCTTCTCCTTTTTTCTACTTTCTCTCTCTAAACCTATAAAAACAAAACGACAATTTCTTTAGTAGAAAATGTTCCCTCATTTTCTTTCTCCTTCCTCTTCTCCTTTTTTTCTACTTTCTCTCTCTAAACCTATAAAAACAAAACGACAATTTCTTTAGTAGAAAATGTTCCCTCATTTTCTTTCTCCTTCCTCTTCTCCTTTTTTTCTACTTTCTCTCTCTAAAAGCATGTACGATGATTAGGTGGGTGGGTTTGAGTTTTGGAGGGTTTCTCCAATGGTCAACCTCATTTGACGGAAGTGGGGGGTGCCAATAAGATTGGGGTCTGCGAACAACAACAAAACCAAATCCGGGGCCTGCCAATAAGATTTTGGAGGGTGACTATAAAACGAGCCGGCATTTCGATCCAGATTGTTTTACTCTCTCTCTTCTTGATAATTGTAGAGTTGGAGGTCACTTTTATTTTGTTCCTTAGCTGGTAAAGGAGTATCAATGGCGAGTCTCATAACAACCTTTAATTGTACAGTCCGTAAGTCATCCATTCTTCTCAACAACAGAACCTCCATCACACCAAATTCCCTTTCATTTCAACCATTACTCTCCTCCTCTTCTTCCCCATCAAATTCCTCCACCCAAATCACAACAAATCATCATCAGAACAAGAAGAAGAGAGGGTTAGCGGTAGTGACAAGGGCGGCACCCACCACAACCAACCTTATTTTCGCATTTGTCTTCCCACTTTCCCTCATCCTCGTCACTGTTTTCACTTCTATCAGAATCGCAGACAAGCTCGACCAGGACTACCTAGAAGAGGTATATTATTAACGAATTCTCTTTTTTGTTTACAGTATTTCTTTGCATCTCGTATTTATCATGTATGGGTCTGTATCTGATTGTTCTGATGAAACTTGGGTTCTTAATAGGGAACCCATTTGAGCTAGTTTTGAAGAATCCCATTCTATCTTTTTGTTAGGTGTTTGATAAAAATCCTCAGTAGGTCTGGCTGTGTAAACAAAATTCGTGTTTTCTCCTATATGGGTAGGACAACTGATTGTTCTGATGAAATTGTTTTCTTGGTAGTGAAACCCGGTGAGGGTAGTTTTGAAGAATCCATTCAATTCTTATCAAATGTTTGACAAAAATCCTCAATGGGTTTCGCGGGGTTAAACAAAATTCGTGTTCCTCCAGTTTGGGTCTGTCTGTATGTGAGTGTTTTGGTGGACCAGTTTGGGTCTGTCTGTATGTGAGTGTTTTGGTGGAAGTTGGGTTCTTGGTATTGAACCCAGTAGGGATAGTTTCAAAGGATTCATTATATCCTTTACCATATGTTTGATAAAAACCCTCAGTTGGTTTAGTTGGATAAACAAAAAGGGAGAGAAAATACTTCCTATGTAGGCGTATTAGGTTTCAATTTTAGAACTTTTTGATGATGGGTTAATGTATATACAAGGTCTAGTAGATTATTTGGTAGTCTTTTGAGTAGCTTAATTTGTTGATAGTTGCTGAGGTAGAACCTATTCTAGGTGGGACTAGTTTGATTTATAGTTTTTTTGTTGCATTTTTTAAATGGGTTTTGAGTAATACAATTAATGTAGAGTGTGATTTGATCTCATAAGAAAATCATTGTAGATGGGAAAACTTAATTCCGTAAAAGATTGAATTCAAACAAATAACTACATATATCTCCTCTTTGCAAAATGCAGTTCAGTATACTATTTACAATTTTTGTATCATACCAATTTTCTGATGGTGTACATATATACCTAGTAGATTATTTGGTAGTCTCTGTTGAGTTGCTTAATTTAATGATAGTTTGGTGATACTTGCTGAGGTAGAACCGATTCTACGTGGAACTAGTTTGATTTATAGTTTTTTTTTTTTTTTTTTTTTTTTTTTTTTTTTTTTTTTTTTTTTGTATTTGAAATTTTTGTGTTAAAATAATATCTGGGTTTTGAGTACCACAATTAGTGTAGAATGTGATTTTGATCTCATAAGAAAATCATTATAGATGGGAAAACCTAATTCCAGAAAAGATTGAATCCATACAAGTAAGTACATATATCTATGCAAAATTCAGTTTGGTACACAATTTGCAATTGTTGTATGAGCTGTTGCAACAAACTTGGGTTTTGACTTGTTAATGTCCATGTAAAAATAGTAATTAACATTCAGTACTGTTCTATGCTCAGCTTGCTATTAATCAAGCAATAATGGAAGGAAAGGATGAAAATGAAGATAGTCCTACATCTATTGAGGAAAAACCTGCTGAACTTCCACGCACTCGGAACCGCCCCAAACGTGAAGCTTAGAGTCAAAACCATCTGCATTTGTTCTCTTACAATTTTGGTTCGGAGATCAGATGATCTACCTCCGTTCACAACCCGGTATGTAGAAAATATCAGAGGTACAATCTTCTATGTTTGCTTTAAACCAAAGTGGTTTGTAGAATAGCATAATTTGTTTATGGAATGCATATCTGTGGAGCCTTATACTGTATGGGTATCAAAGAAAGTAAGGATTGTAGAATGTACACATATCACTTGTTAATGAAACAATTTTCTTTATGGAGGTGAGGGTCTTAAACTCCTGCAAATATGTGTTCTATAAGATACGTGGTCTTAATAAGGGAGCTTTGGGTGAAGTACTTGGCAAGTAGGTGTACAATACCCTCCGTCATCCAAATGTGGAGTCTTATGCAGTCAAAGGATGATGAGGTTGACAGTATTACATCCAACGACTGGATGATGTACATATTGTACACCCACTTTACAAGTGGGTATACAGAAAACACACGTATCAGGCGCTGCCCTGGTCTGAGTCTCCAACCTTATGCCAGGACTTTACAGAGATTTGATCCATTCTCATAAAACAGTGTGATTTTGTCCACCCACTTCTAACATGGGTGTACAAATCCAAAATGTTAATGGTGGTGTACTGGGGTTGATCATGTAAGAACCAAACTGTGGGGTTTTGTTCACCCACATTAAAAGTGGGTTTGGTGCCTGTAGACTGTTGTAGTAAACATCACCGATATCATGTGCAACTTAACCTCGCTTGAGCAACCTATTTTACTAAATTTATATGGGGACCACTACAATTTAGTGTAATGATTGCACTAATCTACCCAATTAAGGCAAATACAATAGTATTTTGGGGCTGCGAATTTTTACAAAAATTCCCCAGAGACCAAGCACAGCCTATATTAAGCTTTTGAGTCACATGACATGAGCACCCAATTTTATGGAATTCGAATGGCAAACGAACATTGGATTTTCCCTAAGTAACCAGAACGTGGAATGGGAGCGAGAGCGTCGGAACAACTAATAAAAAATTACCTAAGTCTCATGTACACACATGTATATAGTTCAAAAAAAGAAAAAAAAAAATCTTTTGATTGACATCTAAAAATAGGATAAGGGCAATTGTTAAACATGGTCAAAATTAGTCTTTTAGGTTTGATTTTATAAAAATAACAAATAGATAAGGGCTATCAAATTTGGTCAAGCTCATTAAACAAATAATCGTTATTATATTTCCCACCTTGTAACCCTAACCACCTATAACAGAAAAGTTAAATTTTTGTTCGGCTCTCTCTCGTCGAACATCATTTTCCGGTCATCGGAGGTCGTGAGCATGGAAGATGTTGAGTTCTTCTAGGTAAACCCATCAATGGAGGAGTTGTACTCAAAAAATACTTTTGGAGAGGGTATTGGTTCCACTACTCCTCCAAAAGAAGCTCAAACAAATCATTTTTCGGTAAATGGATCAATCTTTGAATTTTTTTCGAAGTTTTTTCGAGTTTTCGATCAAAGAAAATTAAACTCGGATTCGCAACATGTTCGCTCTTAATAGTGTGAACAATTCGGAAAGTTCGTATATAAGGATGTGAATAATTCAGAAAGTTTCCATACAAGGATGTGAACAATTCAAAAAGTTCGCATAAAAGGGTGTGAACAATTCAGAAAGTTCGCATACAATGGTATGAACATATCATCGTCCTAGATTTTTTTTTAAAACCTAAGTTAAAACTTACAAAAACCATAAAAAAACATGGATTCAACATTGTTTTAACTCTAGAAAATGAAAAAAAATCTAAGCATATAAACAAAAACTAACGAAAAACTCGATTTACCTGGTCAATGGATTTTAGATTTTGGATTAAGTTTTAGATTTGAGGATGCTGAAATCGAACAGTTTAAGGGTTTTGGGTTAAGTTTTAAATTTGGTCAATGGGTTTTGACCAACCAAGGTTAGCCCCAATGATTTCTTTGTATACCCTTATCCAAATACAGTAGCTATTATCACTCAGTTGCTATTGTCCCATTTTTAGATGTTAATAGCAGCTTCCATTTACTTTTGTTATATGTGATTGATTAAGGGGGTTGATATTGACATCTAAAAAAGGATAAGGGTAATTAAGTCACAAGGGCTATTGTATTTGGATAAGGCATACGACGAAATCATTGGGGCTATTCTTTGTCAGTAAAAAATCATTGACCAAATCCTAAATTTTTTAAAACTTGTTCGACCTTAACATCCCTAACATTTTTTAAGGTTTCTAGAGAGAGAACCAGTTGATGATAACAGTTGTGAAGAAACCAGTTGAAGAAGAAGACCAACAACTTGTTGATGTTCTCACTGGCAGGGTTAAATATTTCTAAAATTTTCACCCCCTTCTGTGATCACATTAAGAGTTGAAAGATTTTGAACACTTGACGAGACCATTTGAAGAGACTTGATGAAGAAGATAAGTTGAAGAAGAAGATCAACAGCTCGTTGATGTTCTCATTGGAGGACTCGAACATTTCTGAAGGGCTCGAACATTCCTGAAATGTTCACACCCTCCATAAGAACATCAAAGGTTGAAAATATTTAAACGCTTGATTTTTTTTGTTTTTTAAATGGTTATCGTTGGTGTTCTCACCACCCTCCAAAGAGAACGTCAGCAGTTGAAAATTTTTAAACACTTGATTTTGTTTAAGAATGGCTAATGTTGATGTTCTCACTGGAGTGGTAGGACTTATTTCAGAAATGTTCACATCCCCAAAACTGAACATTTCTAAATTGTTTGGTCCTTACACAGTGAACCTGTCGCGAATGTGGGTTTAATTTGTTTGATATAAACCTCAAAAAAAGCTTAAAAAAATGGTTAAACATTGATCATATTTCTTGATATTGTTCTATTTGAGATTCTTTGAGAGAGTTAGTGAAATCAATACCCTCTCCGAAAGTATTCTTTGAGTTTAACTCCTCCATTTATGGGTTTACCTTGAAGAATTCATCGTCTTCCATGCTTACGACCTCTGATGACAAAAAAAAATGAAGTTCGATGAGAGAAAGCTGAATAAAAATCCTGATTGACTGTTGGAGGTGGTTAGAGTTTCAAGGTGGGGAACAAAAGTTTTTTTTTATTTTTTTGTTAAAACTCATTTGTTTAAGGAGCTTGACCAAATTTGATAGCCCTTATTTATTTGTTTTTTTTTCTTCAAGTCAACTTAAAAGATCAAATTTGATCATGTTTGACAGTTTCTATTGTCCCCCCCTTTTAGACGTCAATATCAGCCTCCTTGATTGCCTTCCTTTGCTGCACCCTTCCATTTTTCAAAACATGTCCCACTTTTTTTTTTGTGAGAAGACTGTTGCCCACTAGATACAACGCAAGGATGAAGATACTCCATTAGTAACAGATGCGTGAGAAGCACAGAAAAACCGCGACAAACATACGAAAGTCATCACTAAGGACGAAGAAAAACCATTAAAATCCACGAGCATACGAAAGTCGTCACCACGGATGAAGAGACGTAACCACGACAGACAACTAGAGAGCTCCAACATATTGCATAGGTTTAATTTATTGGCAAACCACAACTAACAAATTTTGAACCCAAGACTTTCCAAATTATAGGAGGGGTGCACAACTATACACGACCAAAGCCCAAAAGGGGGATAATTTTTGTGTTTTGAAGCAAATTTTATTTCTCACAATACACCTTACTTTATAAAAAGGAAAAAAACAGGTTAAAGAGGATAGTAATAAATTTTTGAAAATATGTGAGTGCTGCAATTAAAAGTATGGTTGTTGTAATTGGACTATAAGAGCATCTCCAATGCTAATGTGAATGTGATAAAATAAGACTGCCATGTAGAATAAATAGACATTCTCTTTAAAAAACCTTCTCCAATGCTAATGTGAAGAAAGGATGTGATGATGATGGGGTAGTTATTCTAGACATTGTGAAGTAGAATGTCTATTTCTAGACATTCATCTTCACTATGTCTTACGGTCCACATCAACAATTTTTTTCCTCCCAAAACTTTTAGTTACTTTTTAAACAAAATAAGTTTGACCCATTCAAAAATTAAGTGCCACATAAGTTAAAAAGTTATCCAAGACATTTGCATTGGAGATGCATTTTTTTCAACAATGTCTATTGTGAAGATTTTATTGCCACGTAGATTAGACATTGTCTTATAAGACATGCCACGTAGATAAGACATTTTCATATAAGACTTTTGCATTGGAGATGCTCTAAGAATCACGAGAAGACCACGTGGTATAATTCGACAAGTGTAGCTCTGAGTGGTTGGATGACATCTTTGTTGGAAATAAAAATGCAATCAATCACCAAAATTGCTTATCTACTTTTAGAAGGTCCTGTAGCCAAAATTGCTTATCTACGAAAAAACTCCTTTCAAGATTTGATAGCTCAGATTGTACTCATCTGTATAAACTTTATTTACAAAAGGTCATTCATGCAGATACCCTCTTTATACTTTTTCTTTTATATATACGAGCTCCCACACGCGCTTCGCGCGTGTGGTTTGTTAGGAATTTAGGGATCAAAATTAACCACAAACTAGAGATAAACGATCAAACAAACAAATTGAGAACGTAAGACAGAAAACAAAGCAAGCACCACAACGCACAAGATTTACGTGGTTCGGCAAGATTGCCTACATCCACGGACGACGATGAACTCTTTTCACTATAATGAAAACAATGAAGAACAGTTACAAGGACTTACCTCACAAGCAACCCAAGCTTCAAGCCTCTCAACCCTTACAAGGATTCTCTCAAACCCTCCTTGTTGATGCTCTCACAAATATTGCTCTCACCTCTATCTCTCTATTGCTAGAAGACCCTAATAAACCCCTATTTATAGGCTTACAAAGTTCCCCCACGAAATAGGAAGAAACTCAAGTCCAAAAGGACTCAAAATAGCAAAATTCGCAACTTAGAAAGTTTCCCGGAATAAAATTCCCAGCAAGTATCGATACCCCCCTTAATGGGTATCGATACAGGACATCCCTGAAAGTGGGTATCGATACCCCCAAAATGGGTATCGATACACCACCTCCCTGTTTTGTGGGTATCGATACCCACCATAAGGGTATCGATACCCTTTGCCAAAACTTCACAATCTCCACCTTTTGGCAAAGCTCCACTTCACGTATCTGTTCTTCTCTACACGTTCATCATCGTCACCACCTTGCGCCTCACGGCGCCTCCACCCGTAGGATATTGATCAAGTCCAGGCAATGCTTGAACTTAATCAATGGTACCACCTTTGTCAGCATATCTGCAGGATTCTCCTTTGTGTGAATCTTCAGCAAAGAAAATCCTCCACCCTCTATAGTATTCCGCACTAGATGATAACGAACATTTATATGCTTTGATCTCCCGTGAAAGTCTTCATGCTTTGTTAAGTCGATTGCACTTTGACTATCACAATGCACCTGAATACACTCTTGTTGAATACCTAAATCTCCAGTTAATCCTCTAAGCCAAATGGCTTCCTTCATAGCCTCTGTTACATCGATCAATTCTGCCTCCGTTGTTGATTGAGCAGCAATTGACTGTAATGTTGACCTCCAACTCACTGGACCTCGAGCCAATGTAAAAGCATATCCTGTAGTAGATCTAGATTGATCCACATCACCTGCATAGTCCGTATCCACATAGCCACATACCTGTGGTCCTAGACCACCATCTCTCTGGTATACCACACCTACGTCAATCGTACCTTGTAGGTACCTTAATATGCACTTCACCGCCTGCCAATGTTGCTTCCCCGGATTTGTCATAAACCGACTAACAACACCAACTGCCTTTGCAATGTCTGGTCGAGTACAAACCACAGCATACATCAAACTACCAACTGCACTCGCATACAGAATACGAGCCATGTACTCCTCTTCTTCCTTAGTGCTTGGAGCCATCTTCGGCGACAACTTGAAGTGCGCCTCCAAAGGTAAACTTACTGGTTTAGAATCTTGCATTCCGAACCTAGCAAGAACCTTCTCCAAGTATCTCCTATGTGAACCTGCCCTTCTTTCTGTCCCTAAGAATCTCCATGCCAAGAATCTTCTTAGCTGCACCCAAATCTTTCATCTCGAACTCCATACTCAATTGAGACTTCAGCTTCTCAATTTCTACCATACTCCTAGCAGCAATGAGCATATCATCCACGTATAAGAGTAAGAAAATCAAAGATCCGTTTGGTAGTTTCTTGAAATACACACAACTGTCATACAAGCTATGTGTAAACTTCTGGCCCATCATTAATGTGTCAAACCTCTTATGCCACTGCCTAGGCGATTGCTTAAGCCCATACAATGACTTCTTTAGCTTGCACACATATTCCTCCTTCCCTGCAACAACAAAACCTTCGGGCTGTGACATATATATGTCCTCCTCCAAAGTACCATGTAAGAACGTTGTTTTTACGTCGAGTTGCTCCAACTCTAAGTCATAAAATGCCACAATAGCTAACAAGGCTCGGATTGAAGTGTGTCTTACCACCGGAGAGTAAACTTCATTGTAATCAACACCTTCTCGTTGTGCATAACCCTTAGCTACTAATTGCGCCTTAAACCATACGCCAGTCGTACTTGGAGCTTAATCCTTTATAGTGAACACCCATTTACACCCAATTGCATTGCTTCCTTTAGGCAACTTCACAAGTTCCCAAGTCTGATTCTTGTAAAGAGAATTCATCTCCTCACCCATCGCTGCTTTCCACTGATCATAATTGACATCCTTCAATGCTTCTTGAAAAGTGGTTGGCTCATCTCCATAAGCCATCAATGCACACAGAAACCAAGTTTGACCTCCTTCAGTTTGTCAAGCACTCCTTGCTTGCACAAAATATCCAACCCCTTCTTGCTCATATGCCCTAGTCGCATATGCCATAGCTTTGCTTGGCTAGATTCTCCATCATCTTCGGTACCCACAGCAGCTCCACCTACTATAGTACATCCTGAAAGAAAATACAGATTTCCCTTCTTCTCCCCTTGAATTACCAACCTTGAGTTTGAATCTACAACCTTTAGAAATCCCCCTTCAGCCACAAATTTGTAGCCCTTGGACTCTAAAGCACCGAGTGAGATCAAGTTCTTCTTCAATTCAGGAATGTGCCTAACCTCAGATAAAGTTTTCACCTTACCCTCATCGGTCTTGATTTGAACTGTTCCTATCCCAACGGTTTTGCAAGTATGGTTGTTGCCAAGCAAAACCGAACCACCATCCAACTCCCTGTAAGAAGTGAACAAGTCCCTATTGGGACACATATGATAAGAACAACCAGAATCAAGAATCCATACCTTTCGATGATCACCCGTCGTGACCGTCAACACCTCTCCTGCATCTGACTCATCCTCAGCTACTGCTGCTTGCGAACTTGGTCCCTCTCCGTCC
>MVGT01003560.1:53859-85874 GCA_002174775.1 Macleaya cordata
CACTATAATGAAAACAATGAAGAACAGTTACAAGGACTTACCTCACAAGCAACCCAAGCTTCAAGCCTCTCAACCCTTACAAGGATTCTCTCAAACCCTCCTTGTTGATGCTCTCACAAATATTGCTATCACCTTTCTCTCTATTCCTAGAAGACCCTAATAAACCCCTATTTATAGGCTTACAAAGTTCCCCCACGAAATAGGAAGAAACCCAAGTCCAAAAGGACTCAAAGTAGCAAAATTCGAAACTTAGAAAGTTTCCCGAAATAAAATTCCCAGCAGGTATCGATACCCCCATTAATGGGTATCGATACAGGACATCCCTGAAAGTGGGTATCGATACCCCCAAAATGGGTATCGATACACCACCTCCCTGTTTTGTGGGTATCGATACCCACCATAAGGGTATCGATACCCTTTGCCAAAACTTCACAATTTGGTTGTCCATCACGCGCGTAGCCTGTGATTGCCAAACGCACTACGCACGTTCATTAAACTCGTGTGCGCTTCGCGCGCGACAAACTCAATTTTTCCATTCACACGCGCTAAACGCTTATGAGTTAACAAATTAGATGTCACGTTATTATTGAAAAAAATAAGATGCAAGTGGGCCCACTGATGAAAGTGTTATGCTGATGTGATCTAGACGTTAAGTAGATCTTCGTAAAAAAAAGTCAGCCCTTGGATCAATTCCATATGACCACATTGGCAAGTGTAATCCAAGTGTAGACAAATAAATAATATGACGGGATATATTCGGTATTTCTTAAAAAAAAAAGATAAATCACGCAACTTCATACACGACTCTTATGCAAGCCTTGTAGGAGTCGTGTGTGAGTTTGATGTCCAAACGCGCTATGCGCGTTTCTCTACACGTGCACTTCGCGCGCTTGACAAACTCATTTTGCCTACGCGCGTGAGAATTGCCAAATTATGTGGCACACAAACACGTATAAATCAAATGTAAGAATAAAATGGGTATTATGTGGACCCAATTGGGGATGATACATGCACTGATGTTGATCTAGATGATGAATATATCATCGTCACAAAAAAGTAACACTTGGATCAACTTAATGCGATTCCTTTGACAGTGTAAACCAAGTGTAAATAAATAAAGAGTCCGGATATATGTACAGGCTTAAATGTACAGGTTAGATGTACATCCTCTTGTGGGACCCACATGAGGTTGATCTAAGGGCCAAGGTTTTGTGAAAATGTTCTCCTCACCATGTAGATCATCTTCACCAAAAATCAGCCCATTCTAAAACTTCTAGCCCCACTAAACGTTGTCTCTTTTTCAAATCGTTCATTTATCACCGTTAATTTTTAATCAAATGCCGATCAACTTTTGGTGGGGCTAAAAGTTTTAGAATGATCTAATTTTTGGTGAAGATGATCTACATGATAAGGAGAATATTTTCACAAAACCTCGGCCCTTAGATCAACCTCATGTGGGCCCTAGAAGAGGCTGTACATCTAACCCGTACATTTAAGCCTGTACATATATCCAGACTCATAAATAAATTGGGTTAGAGCTTTAGGGGATATAACTAGTATTTGAAAAAAGTTTAAAAAAATAAAAAGGACGGACGGTGTGACAGCTCGGAGCTGTCACGCCACCACACGCCTCTCCTCCCCTCTCTTTCTTTCTCTCTCCTAAATTATAGGGGTTGGCGCCCCTTGGCTAGCCCAAATGGCTTAAGGGGGTAGCCCCTTAGAAGCTAGTATAGATAGATGGTAATTATCCGTTGTTCTAATTGGCCCACCAAATGTATCAAGAAAGTTTTTTTTTTTTTTCCGAGCAGACCTATTATTATTTTTTTCTTAATTTTATTTTCACAAAAAATTACTTCCATATTATTACTGAATTCAAAATCGATGTTGTGGAGTTACATGAAAATGATCCAAATGCTAATTTTATTAGTGAACATGTTCTCATCATGTAGATCCATTCTATTTATCGTTATATTTTGACTAACTTTTGATTAGATTAAATATTTTAAAAAATAATAATTTTTGGCGAAGTTATCTACATGGTGAGTTAAACATCCTTACCAAAAAATAACATTGGGATCATCTCCATTTTTAGTGCTACGACTATATTTATTTTAAAAAGTGGCGTATACTGATCCTTTTTCTTTTAGTAAGGCATCTGTTTTAACTTTCTCCATTACAAGGGTAAGTGATTATGTATGACACGGAGTAAAAAATGAAGGATCAATTACTCAATTTGATAATTTTGGTTTTAAGTAACATTCATAATTTCATATATGTCACATTCTTTTTGTTGGTTAATGACATTTGACCTAGGTCTAGGGGATATTTTCTAATATTTGAAACCATTTGGGAATATATCAATTTTTTTATTTTTATTTTTGGAGGCTGCTATTGACATCTAAAAATGAGATAAGGGCAACTGTCAAGCATTGTAGATATTTTCAATAGTTTCGTTGTTTTCATGTTATGTTGTTTGAACGGGATCGAGGGGGCGGAACCCCCTCTTCAACGTATCTGTTGAAGAGGTTCATTGACTGTCGGAGACAACCGTTGGTGACAACCATTGGCAGCCCCAACAGTCACGACCAACAGACAATAGTGAAACTATAAATGAGACCCTCAACCAGTTCACAAAACATAACAATTTTGTATCTTCTTCATCTCGTTTTTTAAGGCATCATCAGTCTCCCATCAGAGTGTTTTCTTTGGTTTGATCAAGTAGTCACATCTTGAATCAAACGACCTCCATTGTATACTAAGAGAGATTTTCATTATCACCCCAGAGTGACATCGCAGTTTCTACCGGAAGGGGAGAAACATCTCTTAAAAGATAGCGCTTGTTCGTGCCTTGGAGTTTTCAGTTTCCAGTGAATAGTTACCCCGTCGATCAATAAGAGTTAGTCTTTTAAGTTGACTTTATAAATATAACAAATAGATAAGGGCTATCAAATTTGGTCAAGCTAATTAATAATTGTTTGACATTATGTTCCCATCTTGAAACCTTAACCACCTTGAACGGAAAAATTGAATTTTTGTTCGGCTTTGTCTCGTCGAACATCATTTTCTGATCATCGGAGGTCGTGATCATGGAAGATGGTGAGTTGTTCGAAGTAAATCCATAAATGGGAGAGTTTGTGCTAAAAAATATTTCGGAGAACGGCTAAAACATCCAAAATTTAGAAATTCCTGACCAAAAACTCCATGAACTTTTCAAAATAACTAAAACCCCCAAAATTCTCAAAATCAGATGTATGTACATTTTTTCCCTTATTAGATAAGGGATATACTATTTTGACCAACTCCTAAATTTGGTAATAAGATATTATGAAGTATTAAATTAGGGTAATAAATTAAATCTTTCCTAAATTTTTTTTTCAATTAAATCTTTCGTAATATGCTCGCTCTTTATAGTGTGAATAATTCATAATGTTCGCATATAAGGGTGTGAACAATTCAGAATGTTCGCACACAAAGGTGTGAACAATTCAAAAAGTTCGCATATAAGAGTGTGAACATTAAGAAAGTTCGCATACAAGGGTGTAAGCAATAGAAAATATTCACACTAAAGTCTGAACATATCATCGTCCCAGATTATTATTAATTTTTTTTAAACCTAAGTTAAAACTTACAAAAACCACAAAAAAATATGGTTTTAACTCTAAAAAAATGAACAAAACTAAAAATATAAACAAAACTGACGAAATACTTGATTTACTTGGTCATTGGATTTTATGTTTTGGGTTAAATTTTAGATTTGGTCAATAGGTTTTGACCAGCCAAAGATAGCCTCAATGATTTCTTAGTATGCTCTTATNAGCGTGTGAAACATGCATATATGCTATTATACTTACGTCCCTATTGAAGCAATTATTATTATTATTTTTTTAATGCCATCTAAAGAATGAAAAATATATAGTAGCTTCATAAATAATATTTCCTTGACGAATAAGAAAAAAATGTTGAAAAAATAAAAAATAACGAAGAAGAATGTGAGATTAGGCAGAAAAAAATGCAGTAAGTTTAGCGTTTTTCTTATTTTAAAAGATCTATTTTCGTGTCCTATTTGTTCCGGTTTTAATACTAATACTAGTTTGTTTTTATGGTTCGCCGACTCGGCCGACTCGGATCGGACTCGTCGATGACCTGCCTAACTATCCAACACCAGGATCGGTTGGTTACTAATACTAGTTTGTTTTTATGGTTCGCCGACTCGGCCGACTCGGATCGGACTCGGCGGAGACCTGCCTAACTATCCAACACCAGGATCGGTTGGTTACTGACTCGGTTCGACTCAGTCGAGTCAGTCTTGACTCAGCCTTAACTCGATCAACTCGGTTGACTCGGTAAGGTTGACTCGGCAGAGTCATATCAACTAAATTTTTTTAAGATTTTTTTTTAAAATCAAATTTTCTACAATAGTAGGTGACTCGGCCTGACTCGGTCCAACTTGGCCTAACTCGGATCAACTCGGCCGGTTTAACGCGGTTTACCCGGGATTTTTTAAGTTTATTTTTTTCTTCTTTATTTTTGGCCTCAGACCTGACTCGGGACGACTCGGTCCTCACTCGGACTCGGACTCGGACTCGTTCTCCGCGAACCATGATGTCAATAGCAGACTCCTCCCAAAAGTGGATCCAACGGTCAATTGCAAGTTATTTTTGCTTTCGTCAGAATAAACACGCGAAACAAAATCCCCTTCAAGTCTAAGCAAACACAGTGGAGAGAGAAACAGAGAGATCGTCAGCCATGGCTGCTCGGAAGCGAGGTCCAACGGCAGCAAAATCTACTCCGAAGATCTCAGAAGAGACTCAAAAACAAACCGAAGAAATAATCAATCCAAACTCGGGAGACCCTTTGATTACTCCATCAAAGCTACCCGAGATTGCATCAATTTCCTTGGTGTTTTTCTCTCTATTCTTCTACTTGTTGTTCTACCACTACAAAATCGAAGAAGATTTGAGGAGATCAATTGTTATCAACTTGGGTCTTAGCGTCTTGGGCTTCATCATTACCCTGGTTTTGATCCCTGTGGCCTCGAGATATGTGCTGAGGCGTAATCTGTTTGGGTACGATATTAACAAGAAGGGCACCCCTCAAGGTTTAATCAAAGTGTGAGTTCATTCAACTTTAAAATTCAATTGGTTGTTTTAAAGTTTCTTAATTGGTTATTATGTTTTAAATTTCTCTTTTTTTTTTACCCTTTCTATTGATCTGAGATTTCTTCCAAATCTGATAATCATTCACACTGTTGTGCGGCGAAGAAACTGTCAAATTCTTTAGTACCCACATCACAACTGAGCCTAAATCAGCTTTTTTGATACTTCTGTTTACTATAAAATGGAAAAGGGAAAACTTTAAAATCATTGAAAGGATAATTTAAACACAGAATTTCTTCTAATGAGGTATCTGGGAGAACCCACAAGGTGCACAACATAAAATTTGAGCTAAAGAAACCAGGCTTACTGTCATTGTGAAACTGATTTTTTCTTTTAATAATGAGAGTAAACTCTGGCTGTTATTAATATATTGTGACTCAAATCAAACCCTTCTTTGATGTCTAAAAACTGTAAATTAAAAAAAAAAAAAGATTGACTGTAATGACATGATTAGTTGAGATATCATGAAGAAAAACATGCACTTGGAGAGACTTTTTAAGCATCATACAAGTTTGTGACTATTGTTTTTAAACGTGAATCTGTGGGGAAGTTACTAAAATGGCCTAATGCATGAGGGCATGAGCTGCAAACTGTAGAATTTAGGCTTATGAGCAAGCTTTTCTCTAGTAAAATTAGAAGAAAATGATTTAGTATAAATGATATTTTTAGGAAAATAATTTGAAAAAGAAAATATTGTTCCAATTAAAATGGGGGAAATTCTTTTGTGGATGATTTTATTCTAGATTAAAGTAGTTGATGTTTTTGAATTTCTGATTAGTACACTATTATCAAATTAAACTTTTTGTCAACCCTGACAGCCTCATATTGCAAAGGCCCAAGCTGTCGGAGGCATACCAATGTATATCACAAGGTCTTTGGGTCTTATAGGGCATGGGTACACACCCAGCAACACTCCCTCTAAGCACTATTGCTAGACACTCGAATCCACGAGGCCACGATCTCCTGGGCTTCCTGCATATTGACAACCATTTGCTCCAACTACTCGATCTGTTAGAGGGAGGTACAACAATGTCAATAGCAGGGGTTTATGATTCTAACAGTAAGTTGGGACACATCCAACAATATCTATTATAACCTACTACCACCTACATATGCATCTAAAGTGCATACTTCTGACACATGGTATAAAATCAAATATAACATCCACCTATTAAAGCTTTCATTGATGTGCATGGTACAAGACCTTCTAGTATTTTCTAGAAAGGAGCAAATGCCTCCAACACCTTCTAAACACTGCTTGGCATTTCTTTGAACATTTCATTAGCTTGTTTGCTTGGTTCGGTGAATTAACAGGGTCGCCTCTTACATAAAGGCATCTGTTGGTATATATATATATATAATGTTTTTAATATATTGGAGTTTTCTTCTTCTTCTTTGCTATTGTGTTATGTTTCCCCTTACCTTACATCTCTCAAATTTACTAGAGGAAAATATTTCATAATCTTCTTTTTTTTTCCCAATATTTTTAAAATCTCTTACTCTAACTATGTCAAAATTGTTAAAAGTGATCCTTTTTTCGTTTTGTTTTGTTTTGCAGGCCTGAATCATTGGGTATTGTTATCGGGATTGTTTTCTTGGTTGTGGCAATCCTGTTTCAGTATTTTAACTTCACATCAGACTCCAACGTACGTACACCAATATTTTATGTAAAAGCACTAATATCTTATGGTTTCAAATTTTCATATGATGTTTAAGTTCCAACTTCAATTATTATGTGCTAACTAAAAAGTGTTTCGTGAATAGCTTTCTAAAATATGTTTATATGTTTCTTCCACCTGACTTCGATGTATATACAGTGATACACAAATACTTTATGTTGATAAATAATATCTTATGGTTTCATATGATTATTGAGTTCAATCCTCTTATATCAATTGGGTTAAAAAAAGAAGAAGTTATGAAACACAGAGACACAGTCACTTCTCTGCATCTTATTTCTGTACTGTCTCCACGTCTTGTATAGTTTTACTTCACTCAAACTTGTTAAATGACTGGAGCTGTTTTTCAAGTTGGTGTATTTGTAGGATTGAGTGTCTTGAGACCAATTTGTTTCATCATTTCGTTTTCCTTAACCCACTCGCCCAACAAACCAAAGGATTTTAAGAGGATATACTGATGAGTTTGTCCTGTAGTATTTGTTGATTGTGCAGTCTCATTTGGTTTAAGACTTGGGAAGGATGATGAATCTTTTCCTTTGCTATCTGCATGCATTCTTTCAGTTTTTTCTCTCTTTTGCTTCCACAATATTAATTTGTATAAAAAAAATTCTGTAGTTCTTACATGGTTAGTTTGAGGGCTCCTAGAATTGTCCCATTAGTGCAACACTATCTTGATTCTTGAGCATTTCATCGTTTCAGTGGCTTGTGGAATACAATGCAGCACTAGCATCCATCTGCTTCATGATTCTTCTTGGATTTGTTGACGATGTCCTCGATATCCCCTGGAGAATGTAAGTTCTTTTATCATCCTTGTCGGTTCTAATGTTTTCTGAAGAATTATACTATCAATTTCAGAAGAATTGGTTTTTCAATTCGAAATGCTTATGTCCTCTTATGTGATTGTTAAGAACAGGAAATTGCTGTTGCCTTCATTTGCAGCACTTCCTCTCTTGATGGCATATGCTGGACATACAACTATCATTATACCAAAGCCTCTCATTCCATATGTCGGTCTAGAGATTTTGGACCTCGGTAAGAAGCTTCTCCTACTGAAAATTGGGTCTTATTTTTTAGATGCCAATGACTTGTATTTCTTTGTTTTCTTTTTTTTTTTTTTCTTTTGGAATATATAGTACATATGATTGGGCAACCTCGAACTTTTGTGTAGCATAAATAAAAGGTGTGGTGTTTCTTCTAGAGTAAATATTCCTAGAAGCATGTTGCCCAAATAAAAATAAAATAGGAAAAGAAGAACATGTAGATAGAAAGCAAGAGTTGCCTATAAATAAAACAAGCACAGACTGTTTGTAAAAATTTGCCTCTATACTGTTGTATACTTGTATTGACATTTCAAAAGATACTAAAAGACCTTTTTGAACAAATATAAGTTATTCTGCTAGCAGCTATTATGGTTCAGACAATCGTATTGTATATGAACTTGTAAAGTACCAATTAAAGATCAGTTTATATCAATATGCTCTTTTATAATATATACTTAATGTGACCTAAAGTATTTAGAGAAAAAATCTTCCTAGGCATGGAACAAAGTTTTTGAACTTGTGGATGTATAGGTCTAAACAGATTAATGTCTGTCATGTTGTAGTCATGTTGGATACTGACACACATTTCCTTATTCTTCTAACATAACCCTTATCCTTAGTCATAATTAAATAAATGAACTCCAAATTCTTGAAGAATCTTAAACTAAAGGAAATTAATTCTCACATAAAATTATTATTAGGACTCCTAGACCTACTGGTGTCCTACACTCATAGTTCAAAAATCGTGTATCGTATCGCGTATCGGAACCCCAAATTTAAGATACGCATATCGTATCGAATATCGAGTATCGTAAGATACGTATATAAGTTGAAAAATTAGATATGGGGTGAGAGTAAGTTGGGTGCAATTATAATGCCCCTTTCTATAACACTAATGTAATTTTTTTATAGTCATATTGGTATGCAGGGGGGTTTCTTAATGTTTTAAAACAAAGGAGGGTGTGTTTTTTATTTAAGCAGAAACTATTGACTTAATTAAAAAGGGTCATATCAACTTATGTAATAATAGTTTGTGTTGTACTGAATAGGACCTCTTAAGGTTTACTAGTCAGATAGAAAAGGGGTTAGGTTAGTCCCATTAGGGTTATTTTTAATAGACCAGGGAAGTGAGACGATGAAGAAGAAGGTGACGCGGCGATCTGCATGTATGTTCTTCCTCCCCCTCCCTCCCTCTTCTTTCTCTCTCCCTCTCTTTCTTCCTCTCTCAATTTTTCAAGATTAGGGTTTGCTTTTGGTTAGAGAAGTAAAAGAAGAAAAAAAAAAAAATCGATTTTTGAGGTGTAAAACTGTAGATCTACCAATACGATACTACCATAAATATTGCGATATCGCGATATATCACGATACGTGTCATTTTTTTGCACGATATTTGGGAGGGGCTGATATTTCACGATATCGTATCAATAGTCTGGCGATACGATACGACTCGCGTATCATATCGCGATATATCGCGATTTTCTAAACTATGCCTACACTAATCCCACTAGTTAATGTTCATCCATACTTTACTTAGATAGCATTGCATCATGAGTATTAAAAGATCATATTTATCTGGAAGAGGTAGAGACCGTGCTGGAAAATCATTTCTTTCATAGAAATAAAATTTGATAGAAAGAAATAGTAAATTCATAATTTACATAGATCGTGTTTTACTTAATATAATTAATTTATGAGTCAGGGTCCGTAGTCATGCTTAAAGTAACATGTTGTAGACACTGTCTATATGGGGGCCCACATGAAGATAATCCAATAGTGTGAGGACAATCTTCTCGCTATGTAGATCATCCTCATATAAAATTCATTCTATTCTAAAACTTATAACCCAATCAAATGTTGATTTAAAATTAATTATAAAAATAGACATCTCATAAATCACACAATTTTTGATGGGCTTAAAAATTTTAGAATGATGTGATTTTTGGTGAGGAAAATCTACATGGTACTTACATCATCCTCACAAAAAATCAGCCCTTAAATCTTCTCCATGTGAGCCCCACATGGACCATGTCAACAAAATGTTGATTTAAGCATGTCTGCAGATCATGACTCTTAATTTATAAATGCTTTCTCAACACAAAAAATGTTACCTTTACCTTGCATCTTTAGATTCTTTATTGTTACTTGTCATCTTAACACACCTATGATAGGATTCTGTTCAGCCGGTGAAATAGTTTCAATACCTTTTCTTTGATAGGGTAATAGTTTCAGAATACTTCATGAATTGTTTCTACATTTTACCTTTTAGTTAACGAGTTAAATTGTCTTTTGGTTGTTTATATGATTGATGAAGGACTCAATAATCTTTTTTTCTTTTATTTTGGACAGGCTGGATATATAAACTCTACATGGGACTCTTGGCAGTATTTTGCACGAATTCCATCAATATTCATGCTGGTATAAATGGCCTTGAAGTCGGGCAGACAGCTGTTATTGCATGTGCTGTAAGAATAATTTCTTTTACATATTGCAGTCTGGCTTGATTATGGATGATGGATAGCTAATATAGTGATATGCATATCTGTGAGTACAGATCCTGATACATAATGTGATGCAAATTGGAGCATCTACAGACCCCGAGTATAAACAGGCTCATGCTTTCTCTATTTACCTTGTCCAACCGTTACTCACCACTTCATTGGCTTTACTTTGTTTCAATTGGTAATACTCATTTGGCATCTCCACATTCAAATTATACGAGCGCATAGAAAACATGTGGAATGAAGCTGTTCTCTTCTTTTTTATCTTTTTCATGGAAATTCCAGGTACCCCTCTTCAGTTTTTGTTGGTGACACCTACACATACTTTGCTGGAATGGCTATGGCTGTAGTTGGCATACTGGGGCACTTCAGGTTGGTTCTATTTCATGTCTTCCTTTCCAGATTTTGACCTTATAGAGCAGTAATAATCAAATTTTAATCCATAATAAATAATTTGCTGTTTGAAATATGTTTCCACCTTTCTATTTAACTAAATTACTTCATTGCTAGAGCAATTGCACTATGAGTACAGGTGGTTGAATAACTAAAAATACTCTTGACACAACAACTGGTTAGGAACAACCAGGTTGAAACTAACTGCAAACTGGCCATCCAGGCCTCCAAAGGCTCACTTGAATGGGCCAAGTCCCATAAGGCCATAACCCATAAGCAATATGGTTTTGGCTAACCAATTTTTCTAGCCCAGGATGATTACGTAACAGACTTCCCATTCCATATTTGTCTAGCCCAATATGGTTTTCGTCTAACCTATTTCCTTAGCTCACCAAAGTAAGGTTCTTATTTGATCTCTATTAATTTGCTCTTTCTTAAAGTTAGTTTCCATTTTGAGGTGTACTTTCAGATCGAGTGATGCCTACTTATTATCATGCTGTAGGGTGGCTAAGTTTTTGTACTCAAAATTAGGAAGTTTTGCAGATTGCAGAGTACAGGTCTTGAAGACTTAGTTTCTACTTCCTGTTTTAGGAAGATGTAGAATTAGGAGTTGTTCAATGCCACTGTGGTTTTTGTATTTAAAGTCATTTACTATCTTAATGAAGCGACATGGCTCCATTCTCCCTCAAAGCCTAAAATTTGGTGAGATTCTAAGTCTAAAGACATCCTAGAAATTGTGAGAATCCATTTCATGTTCCTTCTTTGTAACTTTCTCTTCCCTAACCTTTACTCATCAGCTGACCGTGATATCCCCCAAATACGTCCTAGATCAGTCTAAGTAGTTGGGATCGGCCTGAGTTACTCGGGGCTCGGGGGTAGGCCGAGCTGAGCCAGTGCCGATCCCCCAAGTCACGTTTGGACCGAGTCACTAGTCTTTAACTCTTAAAAATAACCACTTTTTACTTCAAAACCCTGAAAAAAAAAAAAATAGAGAAGGGAAATTAAGAGAAGAGCTCGAGTGTGAGTATGTCATATTTACTTCTTCTCTTATGTTACAGATATGAGAAAAAACATAATTTTTAGGTTAAATGGGGTTGTGTTAAGTGAGATTTGGGATCTAATTCAAGTATTTAAGGATGTAGTTGGCTTGGGTTTTAAAGATTTAACTCGTAAGTGACTTGGGTGAGCTGGTCTGGGTTTTAGAGATTTAATTTTCAAGTGGGTGAGAGGGGATTAGAATTTAGAAATACTATACAGGCCGAGTCACAGCCGAGTGACTCAGCCCTGACTCGCACTTTGGCCGTGTCAGAGCTGAGTTCGCCCGACTACTTAGAGATCAGTTCCTTGATACTCTTTACAAATCATCCTTAAACATCAGAGCTGCAAACAATAGTTGATCCACGGTTTACTTATATATGTAGTTATGTACGTGCATTTGCGCATAGAACCTGCTTAGTTGTATGGATAATTTGTTGACATATATGTATATTGTTACTAATTGATTGATGGTCTTTGCGTTACAGTGAAACACTCCTGATCTTTTTCCTGCCTCAAGTTCTTAACTTCCTTGCCTCATGTCCTCAGGTTCGTTCAAATAATATATCTCTTTTCATGCTAGACGGAGATGTTTTTCCGGAGTATCTAATTTGCATGTTTCTGTCTTCTCAGCTTTTTGGTTTTATCAAATGTCCACGGCATCGTTTGCCAAGGTAGCTTTCTATAGACTTCTTTTGAAGCAAACCTCACAGAAGTCAAATTGAGAAGTATAAAAAGTGCCTGACATTAATTTTCCTTGGCTATCAAGGTTTGATCCTCAAACAGGATTACTAACTGGGACAAATGATGGGACGCTTGTTAATATCTTCCTCAGATGGTTTGGCCGGTGCACAGAGAAACAACTTTGCATTAGACTTCTCGTATTCCAGGTTTGTTGAAGTCCACATTTTACCTTCTTTTATCCCGCCTGATTCAATTTTTATTTTTTTTTAAGAAAGATCTTCTGTTATCCCACCATTTGTCTAAATCCCTCTTTACTTACTTGGGGCACCCACAATATAAATCAACAACGTGTTCAAACAGGCTCTTTGCTGCCTCTTCTGTTTCGCGTTGAGGCATTTTCTTGCTGGTTGGTACAAGTAAAGCTGCAACAAACTTGAAAAACACTGGTGTTTGTTTCACTGACATGTGGGGGAGTATGATTGTCAGCAGCCTGAGGTAAAAAGTATTTTGTTGTAGTTTTAACAGTAACACCTGCTGTGTTGTGGAGCTCCAAAAGATAAGCACACGAAAATTTACCTATGCCAACTGAATCTGATTGTTGAAACACTTCTCTTAGTTGCAGGATTGAAATTTGTACGAGTGGTTCAGTTGAGAGTAGTGAAGAGCTAAACAAATTTTTTTTTCTTGCCAGGCAGGGACAGTTTTTACTACATATTTTTAATCAATTATAGAATTTGAGAAAGATTTTTTATTTATCTACTGTTCAGAATGAATCTCTTGTTGCCTTCTAAAGATGGCAACCATATTATGCTTGCAGATCATATTTTAGGGTTCTTCGGGTCTATTTCTTACTACTAATGACAGTTATTTGAGCATGAAATGTATCCTTCAATGTAGTTTAATGTTAGAGGCTTGTTTGTGCTAAGTAATGCACTTATTATACAAATTTGGATGAATTTAATGATCAAATATGGAGATGAGTATGGCTCGCGTGGAGTTAAAAGTTTTAGAACGATGTAATTTTTGTGTGAGGATGATTTAGATGATAAGAAGAAGATCATTTGCATGTAGGCCCCACACGTAAATGGTGAGTAAGAAAAAGTTTGGTGCAAGTAAGGTTTCCCTAATTAGACAAAACCCAAAAAAGGGTAAAGTAAGTAGCTTTCTTTGTATGTTAACGGTTTTTGAAGCAATATTCTTCTTTTTTATAACTAGGGCTGCACATGGTGCGATTTTAAATCCGATCCGAACCGGTCCGAACCGAAAAAAATACCGAAAAACTGTAAAACCAAAAATCCCAAAACCCGAGAAGCCGAAAAATCTCAAAAATTGATATTTATGGTCTGGTTTTGGTTTCATGTTTTCAAAAAACCAAAAACATCAAAATCGTACTAAAAACACCGAACTGAAAGACCAAACTAAAAAAATCAGAAAAAAATTCGCACATATACTTATTTAGTATATACATGCATTATTATGTATAAATGTGCATGCTAGTTTATGAAAATATGAATTAAGGAGCATGTCTCTTAATATAATCACAATTTCATAAGTTAATGTATCTTTGTCAATTTATATCCTATATGAGGCAATCCATGTGTGATGTGTGTTCTCAAATTTATACATATTTATTAATTTATTTATAATATATATTATTTTGTATAATTAATATTTTTATTGTGAAAAAATTCAATTATTAACATACTATGTTCAAAATTGCCACTATGTTGCTATGGAAACTATGTTGGGATTCATATAAAGATATCTAAGATATGAAGATGAACTCTTCACAGACTTCACCATGCATCTTCATAAAAAAAATAAAATAAATCATATTCGGGGACGAGCTATCTAGCACATTGTTGGGGGAGTGTGCCCCACCAAAAAAATTTAAACTCCAACATTTAATACCTATGAGGAAATTGAGTCCCCCACCAATTATTAAGACTTTAGTATATTGTGCCTTAGTTTTTTGTAAAATTAGAATTTGACCAACTCATTTTTTAACATGTACCCCACAAGCTTTTAGGCACACCAAAGAAATTTGTTGTGCTTTATGGTTTTTCTCCTTAAAAAAATTGATGACTTCGTCCCTAATCATATCGTACCAAAATTTTTAACCCGATAAAAATTTAATTGAAAAGTAATAATTAAAATGGATGCTCTATAAATTACCTTATAATTTTTTTTGATTGATATGATTTGATCTTCTCATATTAAATTTAATAATTTTCACAAAAAAGAGAGAATTAATAATTACTTAAGATGGTTGACTTGTACAATTTTTTTTCATGTTTTAAATTTAAATAAATATTTGGTTATTATCATTTTTTTATTTGTTAAGTTTAAACGAACATTAATTTTTTATAATGCAAGTACTCTAATTATGTGATGTTTTAGTTTAAGTTTAAATGATCAGATAAATGTCATATGTTAATTTTTTTTAATCTAGTTAAGCTTTAGTTTTGAATGATTTGTCCGTTAAAAAAATTGAAAACCCCTAAAAAAATCTGAAATTTGAAAAAAACGAAAAAAATTTAAAAAACCGATGGCGTGATTTTGGTTCTAAAAAAAAATCCATCATGGTTTGGCATGGTTTTGGTCCTCCATTAATGGTTTGGCTATGGGTTTGACTAAAAACCCAATCAAACCGAACCGTGTGCAGCCCTATTTATAACTCTACTCGTTCGATGATTTTCACCCATTTGAACCATCTGATAACGAGCATTTGTAATATTCTAATCCAACGGCTAGAAATCACACATGAGCCGGTTTTAGCGGCTGAGAAGAAACTATGCAGGGTGCTTAATTATTATTAATATTTTTTTTTTGCTAAAAATTAGTATTAGTATTTAAAATTTTGTGCAAAGATTGGAACTCTAATTAAAAAATAATTTGTTTGAAATACTTTAAAAAATATCAAATTAAATTACCAATTGTCATTTTCATGTCTTTTTTTTCTTTGAGAAAAAAAAAAAAAGAGGATTGAATGGAGAATATTGATCGAACAGGTCTTATTATTAACATGAATGGATATTAAAAACAAATTCAGTGGAAGGTTGAATTACAAGAAATTAATATCAAAGATTATTAATAGAAATTACAAAGAAAGCCCAGGAATTCTAGATCATCATCATCATCAGAGAACATCAAACTTTCCTCTGCCCCCTTTATACCCATAATAGAAGTAGTACCCTGCTGCTTGTTCTTCAATTGTTCATAAAAACTCTTGTTTCCATCGATGCAATTCTAGTACCCATTGTAAATCTTCCTCCTTATGATCATCATCGGATTTGATCGGACAGTGCTCATTATCATCATCATCATTACCATGTTTCTTCTGCTTGGGGTGTCCATTAGCACACATGACCATACACCCATTCACACCAGATAATAATGATAATGTTGATAATTTGAACATTTTTTTCTTCAACCCTTTCTTTTTCATCCTCTTAATTAGTCCTCCATTAATGGCTGGTTCAATTGCACACCCCATCTGGATCTAATTGATGGTCTTTCAGTGATCTTCTATTTAATCAAAAGAAAACCCTAATTTCTCTCACACCTGGCGTTCGTTCAAAACTTACAAAATCACAGAAACCCAAAAGACGCAGTCGTGGACAGGAGAAGGGATGGCAAGAGAGATTTTAGAGAGATAAAGTGATGTTTTTTTAGAGGGAGAAAGAGAGATTGCAGAGCAGAGTAGAGCAGAGTGTGGGATTGGGAGTGGAGGGGGAGGGAATCAAGAGTATATATAATAGTTGAAATGCTACTTCAAATTTAGAAAGTTACCGTTGGGAGGTTCCGTAAAAAGTAAGCAGACTTTAAAGTCAAAGGAAGTCAAAGATGGTCAATACTAGAAGCTTTCTAATAAACCAGTGTCGTTGAATTGAGTAAAAAGAGAAGAGAAGTGGAGGTAATTAAAGAGCGGGAGAATTCTTCAACCGTTGGATGAAATACAATTTAAAAACCTTAAAAACTGATCATTGGAGATCTACAATATTTCGTATGCCAATGTCTATCTAACCGTTAAAAATCGAAATTACAAATTGCCACAAACCAAAGTGTCTGCCTACTATTACGTATTTTATATTAAAGCGTTTTCCACACAATTTCTTACTAAAGTCACACAACTCAAATTTATAATGTCTGTTCCATATAGCTAAGGCATCTTAATCTAGCCTATAGGTCACTCCTTTTGTGATGGGCCTATGATGTGTTAATTTGGCTCTGATACCAATTAACATGAACACTGGGGTAGAATTTGCCCCTGAAAACCAACTTGCAATGGAAGGGTACTCAAGATCTCATATGCACTATCAAATCCCATAACCAAAATGGTTTGGCTGAAGGAGAAAGTAAGAAGCTTCATTTTAGTTCTAATACAAATTAATATTAACACTCGAGTAGAATTCATCCCTGAAAATCAACCTACAAGGGAAGAGTGCTCAAGAGCTCATATACCCACGACTAATCCCATACTTAACCCAAATGGTTTGGCTTAAGGAGAAAGTAAAGAGCTTCCTTCGTTATTGGGTTAGAAAATTCAGAATGAGTTATTTTTTTTAGGATGATCTACATGGTGAGGAAAACATCTCTCCAAAAATCAGTCATTGAATCGTATCTAAGTGAACCCCACAGACTATGGGGGATTCGTCAATCTCTAAATTATTTTGATACAGGTGCGGCATTGGATACGTGTATAAATAAACATCAATATTTCATATAATTATGTTGATAATTTAATATTATATATGACATTTTCACATAAAATTAAACAATTATAACAATAAACATTCTTATTAAAATGTAAAATTATTGTCCATCATTGATTAAAAAAACTATAAACATATTAAGTTAAATAAAGAGTGAAAAACTTCCTCTAATTAAAATAGTTTCTTAAAAAATAAAAATTTTGTCTAAAACTAATCTCATACGACTCTCAAACGAATCCTAATACAAATTTAAGGGCTTTTATGCATTTTCAAAAATAGGATTCAATTTTTGCCAAATTGGGTGAGAATCCCTAAGCACCTGAGCCACACCAGCACCTGATTAGAATCTGACGAGTACGCCACCTGTTTTGGAGAAACCGTGCTTCAGAGCCCACATGCCACTGGCTTGTGATATATGGTTGTATCCAACGGCTAGGGATCACATATGAGCTGGTTTTAGAGAGCCCAAATTTTGAAGGATCCTGTTAATGTGGACCCTTTAAGGCACATGATGAGCTTAAAGTTGTAGAAATATTTTATTATATTTTAGGTTTTCAAATTAGGAGGATTGTTGAAAAGACGGCTTGTTGAAAGAAAACTTTAGTGAAAAACCAGTCTAAAAAATATTTAGTGAAAATTCCATACCTTTTATCGAGAAGTGATTAGTCATAATTACCTCTCTCTAAGGGTATTAAAGTAAATTAATGATATTTTGTTATCATTATGTTTTTTTAAAATAAAAATTGTCATAACTTTTTTTTTTATCACAAATCGAATTTTGATATATTTTTGGAAAGCATTTTTCAAGACCTTTAAAATGAGATCACTAAGCAATAATAAAACAAAAAAAAATTATATTTTTTCTAGAAAACAGAGCAACTTGGTTGTGCTGTTTTTGTTATTGACTGAAACAAAGCAACCAACATGGTTGCACTGTTTCTTGAGTTAGCAATAGTAGGGTGGTGGTAATGGTGGTGGCGGTGGCATGGTGGTGATGTGGTGGTTGACGGAAACAATGCAACTAACCTGGGTGCACTGCTTTTGGGGTTGACTAAAACAGTGCAGCTAGGTTGGTTGCACTATTTCTTGGTTTGGCTGAATAGTGCAACTAACTTGATATTGCACTAGTTCTGGGTTTGGCAATAGTAGAGTGGTGGTGGTGGCGGCGTGGTGGTTAATTAAAATGGTGCAACCAACCTGGTTGCACTATTTTGGGTTTGCAATAGTAGGGTGGTATTGGTAGCTACGAGGTGGTGGTAGCGGTATGGTGGTGCTGGTGGTAGTGGTTGACTGAAAGAGTGCCACCAGGTTGATTGCACTATTTCTGAGTTTAGCTGAAATAATGCAACCAACCTAGTTGCACTATTTTTGAGCTTGGCAATAGTAGGGTGGTGGTGGCAGCGTGGTGGTGGTTGATTGAAATAACGCAACCAACCCGGTTGTACTATTTCTGGATTTGGCAATAGTAGTATGGTGGTGGTGGAGGTATGCGGTGGTGGTGTGGTGGTGGTGGTCATAGAGGCGTCGTGATAGTGGTAGTGCTCGTGGTTGACTGAAATAGGCAACCAGGTTGGTTGCACTATTTTTGAGTTTGGCAATAGTAAGGTGGTGGTGGTGGTGATGTGGTATGTGGTCGTGTTGGTGAGGTGCTGGTGGTTGTAGAAGCGTGGTGATGGTGATGGTGGTAGAGGTGGCGGTGGTGGTGGTGGGGTGGTCGTGCTGGTGAGGTGGTAGTGGTGGTGGTTGTAGCGACTTGATGATGGTGGTGGTGGTCAAGGTTGACTGAAATAGTGCAACCAGGTTAGTTTTAGTATTTCTGAGTTTGGTTGAAATAACGCAATTAACTTGGTTGCACTGTTTTTGAGTTTGGCAATAGTAAGGTGTGGTGGCAGCGGCATGGTGGTGGGGGTGGCGACGTGGTGGTGGAACAAACATTGAAGGCAATGAGCATGCATGTCATCTCTTTTCGTGTAACATCCCACATTCCATGCACCTAATACTGCTACTTTTGCTACCACAGGCAAGACCATCCAATGGCGATGTGGCAATGGATGCCTCCAGCATGTTTGGATACCTCTCAAGATGATGTTCACAGGCGGGCCAGGTGGTGGTGGTGGTGGTAGCGTGGTAGGGTTCTGCACGTTTAGGTACCTACTTATCTTGGTGGGGAAGAATCAACTAAATCTTGTGTGATTGCCATGCATGTGATAATTTACTAAGGGAGATTTTTTTGGGAAGATTTTAAAGAGATTCTAGCAACAAATTAAACATACCAGCTCGATCAAAAGCCCTAAGGGGGTAGAATCGATCTCCTTTAAAATTTCCCCTCAAAAAGTTTCTCTGCATCAAATGTGCTCGATCATATGGCGAAATGTTATTGATCTCACCTAGTACTCCACAACTTTGACTGGTAATACTCAAACTTGAAAGCTTTATAATCTTGATATTGATACATTATAATCTTTGGTTTCTGAATATAATTTTTTCTTTCTTGGGTTTGTGTAGGAGACCAATTACTACGACGCTGGATTGGTTTCCACTGGATGACAGCATTCCAATAACTAAGCTGTTGATTACTGATCAAGGAGAGAAGGAATGTGAGAAGGCATGCAGATAGAGAAGTTATAGATGCTTACATCAATCATCAATGATGTCTTCTATGGAAAAAAAATAAAATACCAAGTGTGATTTTCTTTGGCGAAGATTTATCTGAAATTGGACTGTTTTGATCAGTCAATTAATGTTGTGCAATAAGCATGTCATCTAGCTCCTTTCGTGCCACATCCTGCATTCCATGCACCTGCTGGTTGCTGCTGCTACTTTTTCTACCACAGGTAATACCACCCCGTACCACCTGAACTACTCGCTACCAATACAGTAGAAAGATCGAGGCGTGTAAACACTGCCCTTAAGAGAAGATTCTCCCCTTCTCGGAATAGATCCAGGTGCAAAAAGGTTTGTTAAACGATCTCTATCCAGAGCACAACGATCCAGCCCTACGAGGATGCACACCAACGTGGGACTCTAATGAACATCAATAAATTTTTCCTCTGGTTAATTCTAGAAGCACCGAAGAAGCAGATGAAGAGTAGAGAAGAAGGGAAAGTTTTTTTTTTCGTCTTACCTTTCTAGAAAGTGAAGTGGGAGAATAAAATAGAGGAAAGTTGCGTGGGACAACAACAACCTCATTAATGTTGCTGCCGAAGAACGTTGGGAAACTTGTGGCGTAAGCAAAATAAATGGTCACAAGTGGGCTAGTACACAAAGCAAAAAGGAGCAAAACAATGCCTAATCCCTGCACATACATGAGGCCCAAAGTAGGTGGATTTGCACCCCCTGCGCATGATAATCGTGTGCACATGCCCAGTTAATGGATTTCCGGATCAGGCCCCTCAATCCCAACTGCCTCACCTCGTGCGTGCGAGGCCCACCTCTAATACTTGCTTACCACTAAAGGAATCACACATAGCTTATTAACAAGAGGGTAAAAGGTTTCACAAGCAATGTGGGACTAAAAGATCTCTAGTTATAACACAAGAGCGTAGACAACCATAGTTGAATAAGATAAAGAGAATAAGACAAAAATAATGGGTCCCACATAGAAAGGTATTTTGAAATACTTAATAAAATACAACAATCCCCCACATATTTCAAAATACATGAGGATGAAGGAATAACCAGAGGAATTTGAAGATCAGTGCATCAAGAATGGTACCTTTCGGGCTATAAACCACCCTTAGGACAACATATCGTAATTCACGGAGACATGGTGAAACATGTAGCTTCTACGAACCATTGTTTCGTTGTTTGAACAAGAGGACCTGTCGGCCACACTAATCCACAGAACTTAGCTATTCACGGTTTGGCGCATTTTAGTCCTACGCTCCCTGGTTTTCATGAGTGCTCTAGAGAATTTACCCAAGTTTCCATAGGAATCGACCCAATTCCACACTCATATAGGTGAACTTCCATCAAGTATGTACTGCAGTATTACATACCACCTAAGGTAGGGCTATGGAATTCATTAAGAGCATAGCTTATCCTCTCATCACTGGAGTAAGCACTACCACGCCATAGGAAGGGACTCCTCGAGAATATAAGCGTAGCGCAGATAGAATGATATGTGACTTGTTTTTACCCCTATGAACCTACTTTATGGGATCTCCAATCACATAGATGGGGTTACCATCACTGTCATCCCGTAGTATAGGCAAAAGTCCCATTCCCCTCGACGCTTTAACCAATATTCTCCTATTTAGTGGTTTTGTAAGAGGATCGGCCAAGTTCAACTCTGATCTTGCATAGTTCAGCGTCACTACACCAGACTCAAGCAGTTGCTTAATTATGCTATGTCTTAGACGTATATGTCTACTTTTCCCATTGTAGATTTTACTCTTTGCTTTATTGCAGCCAGACAATTGCAAAGCATATGCATTGAAGGAGGTGGTTTCACTCCAATGGGAAGATCTGCCAAGAGGTTTCTAAGCCACTCAGCCTCAGAACATGCCTTCTCTAAGGCCATCAACTCGGACTCCATAGTAGACCGAGATAAACATGTTTGCTTGGAAGATTTCCAAGACACTGCTCCTCCACCAAGAGTAAACACATAACCACTAGTGACTTTAATCTCATCTGAATCTGAGATCCAGTTAGCATCACTATACCCTTCAAGTACTGGTAGAGAGCCACAAAACCTAAGTCCATAATCAATAGTGCCTTTTAAGTACTTGTCTATCCTATCAAGTGCAGTCCAGTGATCCTTGCTAGGATTCTGAGTATATCTACTAAGTCTTCCAACTGCATAGGCAATATCAGGTCTAGTACAATTCATCAAGTACATTAGGCTACCAATTATTTGGGCATATCTAGGTTGTGAAACACTATATTCTTTATTCTTTTTGAGTTGAGAGTTAGCATCATATGGTGTGGAAACAGGATTACAATCAAAGTAACCAAACTTTCTCAAGAATTTCTCTACATAATGTTCTTGAGATAAAATGAGACCATCACAAGATTTAATAATCATAATTCCTAGAATCACATCTGCTACACCCATGTCTTTCATGTCAAATTTAGATGCAAGAAATAACTTAGTCTCATTTACTACATCAAAGTTAGTACCCATGATAAGCATATCATCAACATATAAGCATATAATGACATAAGAGCTAGAATCAAAAGTCTTAAAGTAGATGCATTTATCTGCCTCATTAATCAGATAACCGTTAGCAACTAACACACTATCAAATTTCTCATGCCATTGTTTGGGTGCTTGCTTTAAGCCATATAAGGATTTAACTAGTTTGCATACTTTATGCTCATTACCAAAAATAATGCATCCTTCAGGTTGATCCATATAAATTTCCTCTTCTAGTTCACCATTTAGAAAAACAGTTTTGACATCCATTTGATGGATAATCAAATTATGAACAGCTTCTATAGCAATCAAAACTCTAGTAGAGGAAATTCTAGTAACATGAGCAAATGTATAAAAATAATCAATGTCTTTCTTTTGAGTAAATCCTTTAGCTACTAATCTGGCTTTATATTTATCAATAGACCCATCTGATTTTAGCTTTTTTCTTAAAGATCCATTTGCATCCAATGGTCTTAGAACCTGGAGGCAAGTCAACCAATTCTCAAGTGTGATTAGATAAGATTGAGTCTATTTCAACTTTAATGGTTTCCTTCCAAAAAGGTGCATCACAAGATGTTATAGCATCATGATAAGAAAGAGGATCATCATCAACATGAAAGGTATAAAAGTCATTACCAAAGCTAGTAGCCTTTCTATTTATTTTATTCTCCTTACTTCCAACTCATAGTTTTTAGGAGGTTCAATAGATTTATCACAAGAAGAAACATATTTATCAATAGATAATTTCAAAGGAAAAACAAATTCAAAGAAATCAGCATTGTTAGCTAGTTTCAAGAATAGTGTTGGCATCAACTAGGTTGTTCTCACTCCTAGTTACCAAGAATCTATAAGCATAACTATTTTTCAGCATAACCAATGAACATACAGTCAACTGTTCTAGTTTCCAGTTTTTTATTTTTAATCTTTGGTGCAAGAACCTTGGCAAGACACCTCCATACTTTAAGGTATGCTAGGTTGGCTGGATGCCCTTTCCACAATTCATAGGGTGTCTTTTCAGTTTTCTTATATGGAATTCTGTTTTGAATGTGACAAGTTGAGAGAACAGCTTCCCCCTACCCACAAGTTCAAGGGTGCCCCAGAACTAACTAGCATGACATTCATCATCTCTTTCAAGGTTCTATTTTTCCTTTCTGCTACTCCATTAGATTCTGGTGAGTAAGGTGGTATAGTCTCATGAATAATCCCATAGCCTTCACAAATTGCATTAAAGAGGTTAGACTTATATTCTCCTCCTCTATCTGACCTAAGTCTCTTTATTTTCTTATTTAATTGATTTTCAACCCCTGCTTTGTATTTCAAGAACATTTCACTTGCCTCATCTTTATTTCTACGCAGATATATTTCAGTGTACCTAGAATAATCATCAAGAAGGTAACATAATATGATTTACCTCCTCTAGATACAGTTTATGTCAAATCACCAAGATCACTATGAATCAAACTAACCAATTCAGATTCTCTTTCAACAACAGGTTTACAAGTTCTCTTGGTTAGTTTAGTCTCAACACAAGAACTACATTTATCCAAGTTAACATTGCTAAAATTTAATATCAAACCACATTCTTTCATTTTCTTAATATAAGAAAAATTCACATGTCCTAATCTACCATGCCATAAATCAATGGAGTCAAGCAAGTAAGCAGAAGAAGATGCATTTTCATTAACTATAACATTAAGTACATTCAGTATAAATATTCCCTGACTACAGTACCCTTTTCCTACAAAAGCTCCACTCTTAGTGAGTACAACTTTGTCTAATTCAAATGAAAGTTTGATTCCTACTTTCCCTATTAGAGAAGCGGAGATAAGATTACATCGTATTTCAAGAACATAGAGTACATTGCTTGGTGAGAGGGTTTTTCTTGATGTGAGATTGAGAAGAACCTTTCCTTTTCCCACTACTGGTGTGGATCTAGAGTCACCCATGTATACATGTTCTTCTCCTTCCCTCACTGGAATGTATTCTGAGAAGGAATTTCTATCTCCACAAATACAGCGGGTGGCTCCAGAATCAACCACCCATTCCTTCTTCCCAACCACCATGTTCACCTATGAAACAACCGCAACAATGACATCCCCCTCAACTAAATTAGCTATGGGAGGGTTATTTCCATCTCTCCGTTTCCTGTATTGAGGTGCGTGGTGTCTAGGTTTACCACAAACATAACAGTTTCCTGTTTTCTTGAAGCTATGTTGTGGACTTTAGATTTGGTGTTATGGTTGGGCTTGTGATTGTGCTTCTTGAATTTGTTGTGAGGTGGTTTACTGGAGGTTCCTTCAACTAGATTTGCTTTAGAGTGAAGGTCCTTAGCCTGATCTGCCTTGTCTCAAAGTCTGTTCTTTTCTTCAATACGGATGTGAACTATGATCTCTTCAAGGGTCATTCTTGTTCTCTTATGTTTCATGTTATTTTTGTAGTCCCTCCAAGAGTCAGGAAGTATTTCAAGAAGGCAGCCAAACACAAAGGATTTAGGGAGTTCAATATCTTCATTTTTGAGGTCACTAATCAGTGCATGATATTTATGAATTTGTGAGGACACATCTTTATCATCAGACATTTGGAAATGTAAGAAATTACCTACGGCATATTTCTGAGTACCAGCATCTTCAACAACATATTTTTGAATAAGATTTTCCCAAATCTCGTATGTAGATTTAAAAGTGCAGTAGATATCAAATAACTCGTTGGACAGGGTACTTAAGATAGTATGGT
Source organism: Macleaya cordata (assembly GCA_002174775.1). Taxonomy (NCBI): domain Eukaryota; kingdom Viridiplantae; phylum Streptophyta; class Magnoliopsida; order Ranunculales; family Papaveraceae; genus Macleaya; species Macleaya cordata. The sequence goes on from MVGT01003560.1 coordinate 78,930, forward strand.
GACATACCTTGTTCGCTTTTATCCATTCGAGTAACTTTTCATCATAGTTTTCCATACCTTCAGTAGGTTGTGGCTGTGTGAGATACTGTGCTAGATTCATCACATCCAGGCTCGAGTAGATCCGTTTTTGCCAACGTCTGAAGTGAGTTCCGCTGAATTGATCGATCTTCGAAGTATCTGGAAGTGATCTCGTGGTAATGAAAGCAGTATCTATAGATCTTCTCTTAAGATTGTAGGAAAACCAATGTAAATCTAGCACAAACACATAGAAAGATCGAGGCGTGTAAAGACTGCCCTTAAGAGAAGATTCACCCCCTCTCGGAACATATCCAGGTTTAAGAAAGTTTGTTAAAAGATCTCTCTCCAGGATACAATGATCCAGCCCCACGAGGATACACACCAACGTGGGACTCTAATGAACAACAAGAAATTTTTCCTCTGGTTTTTGGAAGCACCGAAGAAGCAGATGAAGAGGTTCCGATTGAGCTGATTCTTTTTTATTGAAAATAACACATTTATACAAAAAAAAAGTGCTTAATTTAGTGGTTGAGGAGAACCTATGCAGGGTGCTTACTTAGTATTAATATTTAAAAAAGGGATTTTGGGAAAAAAGTCCCTGTAAAAAAAGTTTATCTGTTTTTAATCCTTTTTTATAAAGGAGGCTGCTGTTGATATCTAAAAATAGGATAAGGGCAACTGTCAAGCATGATCCAAGTTAGTCCTTTAAGTTGACTTTCTAAAAATACCAAATAGATAAGGGCTATCAAATTTGGCTAAGCTAATAAAACTCAAATTCGCAACATGTTCGCTCTTAACAGTATGAACAATTCAGAATGTTCGCATATAAGGGTGTGAACAATTCAGAATGTTCTTATACAAAGGTGTAAACAATGCAGAATGTTCGCAAATAAGGGTGTGAACAATTCAAAAAGTTCATATATAAGGGTGTGAATATTCATAAAGTTCGAATAAAAGGGTGTGAACAATAGAAAATTTTCAAACTTTACAGTGTGAACATATCATCGTCCCAGATTTTTTTTAAACCTAAGTTCAAACTTACAAAAACCACAAAAAAATATAGATTCAACATGGTTTTAACTATAAAAAATGACAAAATTCTCGATTTATTTGGTCAATTGATTTTATGTTTTGGGTTAAGTTTTAGATTTGTCAATGGGTTTTGACCAAACAAAAGTAGCCCCAATAATTTCTTAGTATGCCCTTATCCAAATCCAGTAGCCCTTATTACTTAGTTGTTATTATCCCATTTTTAGATGTCAATAGCAGTCGCCTTTATAAATTTAGTTCTTATATTTTGTAAAACATTTGGAACTCTAATTACAAAATAATTTGTTCATCACACTTCAAATAAAAATCAAATTAAACTACCCAACTGTCATTTTTACGTCTTACTTTTCTTGAAGATATAGAAATAAAAGAGAGTAAAGAAAAGAGGATTGAATTAAGAATATTAATTGATAATATTGGTCGAACAGGTCGTACTATTTTAGCAGGTTCAAAAATCGGTAGAACTCACCTTTTTTTTTCAAACGCTACCAGCCCTCCTATTTTGGAAAAGGCAAGATTCATTACCAAGTTGCTGAGAAGGCGCCAAAGAGAAAGATATGCTGATGATACAAAGAGTGTCTGAGGGCTAAAACAGAAAAACGCACAAAAAGAAATTAACTATTATGAATTACATCATCCCATCTTGCAACTAAATTGTCAAAGTGGAAAGTTTAAAAAGTTATGGATAGGGATCCCCAGTAGTAAATCGAGGCTTTCAACTCTATGATCACTCTCTCTTCAGTGGAAGCTCTTCCATCAAAAGCTTTTTTGTTTCTTTCATTCCAAATTACCCACCACAAAGCCGATGGCAGCACTTTTCTCATAAATCTTTCTTTTGCATTTCCTTGGATATCATTCCAAGCATTGAGCATTTCGGCGACCGTTCTTGGCATCACCCAGTTTTCTCTGAAGCCTATGAGGAAGTAGCTCTAAATGAGCGATGTGAATTTGCAGTGCAGTAACATATGATCCCCCATCTTTTCACTTGTCATGCACTGATGGCAGCGGTTGACCAAGTAAAGACCTCTTCTCTTCAATACATCCTAAGTGGGTATTGATCACAAAGCAGCCGCCCAAAGAAGAAAAGAAACATTCGATGGAATTTCCTTGTTCCAAATGTTTTTATGAGGAAAGGCTTCCTCGATCATCAGACCTTTCTCTCTTCTGATGAAGTCGTAGCAGCTTTTGACTGAGAAACAACCCTTACTCTCGCCTGACCAAAATCTCTCATCTTCACCCTATAATCTGGTCGGAGGCCCTCCAAGCTCTCCATCTCGTCATGTCTTAAGTCCCTACTAAAGTCCAGATCCCATATGAGATTTGAGCCCTCTCCATTGATCAATTCATCAACCATAGCCTCCTTCTTTTTAGACAATTTCCATAGACTATGAAAGTCATTTCTTAAGGTTGTGTTTCCCGCCCAACGGTCATCCCAGAAGGAGATATGTGTGCCCTCTTTTCTTACCATGGTTGTATGTGATTTTACTAACGCTATTTGGTTTGAGATCCCCCTCCACACACCGACCCCGTAAGTCATTGTAGATTCCTTTGGAAACCATGCTCTTATGTTACCCCCATATTTTTTGCAGATTGATTCCCTCCATAAGGCATTATTCTCTTCGCCATAGCGCCACACCCACTTGACTAGTAGTGCCTTGTTCATATCCTTGACATCTCGCACTCCTAACCCACCTTCATCCTTCGCACAACAGATCTTCTTCCAACCAACCCAATGAAGAGTTCTTCTCCCCGCTACTTTGCCCCACAAGAAGTTCCTCATTATTCTTTCCATTTTCTCAGCCACTTTAGCAGGAATAGGGAAAATAGAGAGAAAATATATGGGAATTGACGCTAGCATACTCTTGATCAGCACTATTCTGCCTCCCTTTGATAGGAACTTACGTTTCCATGGAGCTAATCTCTTCTCCATTTTCTCTAAAATGGGATTCCATATTTAAGCACTTCTAACTCTTACTCCCAAAGGAAGTCCTAGGTATTGAATTAGGAATTCTTCCACCCCATAACCTAAAATTGCAGCTGCATCTTCCTCTAAAGCATTGTCACCCACTCCCACTATTGCATTTTTGGCTAGATTAACTTTAAGACCTATGATGGCTTCAAAAATAATCAGAATTTCCTTGACTTTCCTGACCTGATTTAGGCTGGCGTCCACAAATAAGATCGTGTCATCCGCAAATCGAAGGTGAGATACCTCGTTGCTGGAGTTTGCCATGCTAAATCCATTTATGAGGTGCAACTCCATAACTTTCTGCATAAGCTTTGAAAGGATATCTGCCACCATTAAGAAAAGATAGGGAGAGAGGGGATCACCCTACCGGATCCCTCTTGTTGCCTTAATTGCTTAGATGCACCTCCATTCACCAACACTACAAATTTTGCAGAAGATATCAGACCTTTAATCCACCTCCTCCATCTCCAACCGAAGCCAGACCTTTTAAAAAGATAGTCGATAATATCCCAATTCACCCGATCAAACGCCTTCTCCATATCGATTTTACACACCAAGCCCAGGATGGAAGACCTCTTTCTAGAGTCGATACATTCATTGGCTAAGTGCACATTGTCAAGAATCTGACGCCCCTGCAAAAAAGCCCCTTGGGCCCTTGCAGAAAATATCAGACTTTTAATCCACCTCCTCCATCTCCAACCGAAGCCAAACCTCTTAAAAAGAGTCGATAATATCCCAATTCACCCGATCAAACGCCTTCTCCATATCGATTTTACACACCAAACCCGGGATGGAGGACCTCTTTCTAGAGTCGATACATTCATTGTCTAAGAGCACATTGTCGAGAATCTGACGCCCTTGCAAAAAATCCCCTTGGGCACTTAAAATCAAACTCGGCAGAACTGACTTCAATCTAGTAGTGAGGATCTTCGAAATAATCTTGTAAACACCCCCCCACCAAACTAATGGGCCTGTAATCCTTCAAGCTGGCCGCCCCACTTGATTTTGGAATGAGAGATATGAAAGTGCAGTTAAGGCGCCAATTGAAACTTCCTTCCCTTTGGAATTCCCAGATGACATTCATGAAGTCTCTCCCAATTATCGACCAGGAAGCCTCAAAGAATTCAGTTGGGAAACCGTCCGGTCCGGGGGACTTATTCTTGCCCATTTTTTTGATGACTGACAACACATCCTCTTCTTATATTCTTTTTTCCAACCCTTCTCTAGTGGTTTAATCGATGTACTGAAATCGATTTGATCGATTTTAGGACGCCACAACTTGTCCTATGTATAAAGATTTTCAAAAAAAGTGGCAATCATAGCTTTCATTAGGCTGTCATCCCTAATATCTTCTCCATTAGCTTTAATACGGGTGATGGTGTTTGCCTTCTTCCTACCATTAGCGATTCTGTGAAAAAACTTCGAGTTTCGCTCTCCCTTTGCCAGCCAGCTTAATTTGAGTCTTTGGTTCCAATTTTTATCCACTTATCAGTAAGCACATTATGTTCCGCTAAGGCTTCAGCTCTCTCGTTGAATTCAGTTGAAGTCAGTTCTCTACCCTCCTCCAGATTGTTTAAGGTTGCCACAGTTCCTTCCAAAATATTCAGTCTTGACTCCAACTTTTTAAACCTGTCTTTACTCCAGTTTTTTAGGATTGGCTTTAACCCTTGGATTTTTTTTTGCAAAAACGAAACTGGGGGAGCCAACGAAAACCAATCTTGGCCGCCAAAATTGTACCAGTTCATGGAAAGAGTTATCCTTTAACCACGTAAGCTCCATCCTAAATGGATATGGCCCTTCCTTAACCCCTTCACAATTTAACATCACTGGGGAGTGATCCGAAGCAGTTCTGACTAGCACTTGTTGAATCATCTTAGGGAACTTGTCTTCCCAATCCTCAGACACGATGAACCTGTCCAATCTGTATAGAGTGAAGGTCTATGAGATCATGATTCTCTAAAAATATCAAATGATCTCATGAATTTATTCTTGGTTACCAGCTTGTTCTTCTCGGAGGGGAACCTGATTACGTTAAAATCTCCCCCTAAGCACCATGGCAGCTGCCACTTGGTTTTCATCTCGTCTAATTCCTTCCATAATGCCTCCTTGTTGTTTCTTCCTGCTGATCATACACCGTGGTATGCATCCACATAAAATCTTCCTTCAAATACTTGCAGATCATCATTGCCGAAAATTCACCCAAATGTTGGTCTTCCACCCTAAATTTCTCCAGGTCCCAAATAACAAGGATTCCATCGGATCTACCCAAAGCCGGCCTATGCACCCATCTGCACTAGTTGTCACCCCAAATCTTTCTAACCATTCCTTCCGTAATTATAGCAGTTTGAGTTTCTTGAATCATAGCAATTGAGATTCTATCCTTCTTGATAATCTTTCTGATTTCTTCGAGCCTTCCTTTGGCATTAATTCCCCTGACGTTCCACGTTAGGAATTTAAAGTCAATTAAGGCTCGATTCTCCCTTTGAAACACTCCTTCTCTTTCCCCTTCCTAGGTGGTCGTTTTGTTTCACCTCTGACCACTCCAGTTTCTTTACTTCCCTCTCCTTTCTGGAGCTTCGCTTTCTACTTTTCAGTTTCAGCTCACTTTCTAAAATGCCAACACCTCCACCCATCACTGGTTCTTCCAAAATTTTGTCACCCGCCCCCACCATCACCGGCATATAGCTAATAGTATGTTCTTCCAATAACTACTCAAGCAGACCCCCTAATTCCTTATCTCCGTTGAAAAAAGAGACGCCAATCCCTTTATAAAGAGACAACATATCATGAACCTCCATACCTTCTACTATTCGAGTAGGAGAGCGGCATCTTCTCTAACACTGAGCTTCCCTCGGTTATCGGTTTCAAAGAACTTGGGACCTCGTCGTCTGAGCCTTGAAGGTCATCCTCATCTATTTCATCAGAACTGGATTCATAATCGATGAGTTCCTGTTCTTGGTCTTCAATCAGACGATTTGGGTCCAAATGACTAGGACTTTCAGAGACTTCGCCGTCCTGATTCAATCGTTGAGACATTTGAATTGCCTCCTTCTCTGGTAGACCCATTAGGCTATGATTTTGAAAAAACCATCTTCCAAAAAATTAGGCTCCATCATCGCCTCCTCCCTAAAGTTCCCCCCGTGAATCAAGTCCAAGACCATTGGATCTTCCTCCTGGTTAAGGCCCGTAAGCCCCTCCTTCTGGATGGGCTTGATCGTGGGCTTCTTAATATTGAAAGACTTTCGATTTGATTTGAGCTTACGGCCTATTTTCCACAAAAAATGTGGGGCCAACTTTTCCTAAAGGATTTCTCCAATCTCCCACCCTAAGTTTGAACTTTCCTGTTTACCCTCCTCAGAGTCGGGGGACTCCTCCTCTGTGCCACTTCCCCACTCCTCATCGCCCGACTCGAAGTCTATCAATACAAGGTTATCAACCTTATTATCCAAATTTTCCTCCTTCTCTTTCTGGGATGAGGTAGGTTCCTTTTCAAAAAGAACTTTACCAGCAGGCAATGTCTCACTAGTGGTCGGTTCCTTTAACTCTTTCACTTTGTCAGCGAAGTCTGTATCGGGGATCGGGCTTGAGAGGGACTTATCGGAGTCTAAGTCTGAAAGTCTAAATTCACCCTACAGTTAATGAACTTAACCGTATGTCAATATGACTATGGTTAAGGATCACACTATCACCTAATTAAAAATTACTAAGGCGATAAGAGTACAACAAAAATCTCTAACAAGAGTATTGACTTATTCGATTCTTAATATGCGGAATTAAGAACAAGAATCGAATATTTCAATCTCATAACAAGTATGGAAATATGCACAAGAGATTTTGTTAACGAGGAAAACCCAAACTGGGAAAAACCCCGGGACCTAGTCCAGCAAAAATCCACTAAAAGTTATTGA
>MVGT01003560.1:86787-111479 GCA_002174775.1 Macleaya cordata
AAAAAAGAAAATAACTTACATGCCTAAAGAAAGAAGTCGTCCCAACTAAAAATAAAATGATGAAGGTAAAAGTTCTTAAACGATTCCTATAGAGAAGCCCATATGTATATCGTTGTCTTTATCTCTTGAATCATTGACTCCAAAGATTTGCATTTGTCTTTAAAAATTCTTTGATTCCTCTCTAATCATATATTCCACCAAAGAGCAAGAGGAATGCAAGACCAAAGAAATCTTTTGATGTTGTCTTTGTTCTTGAATCTAATTCCCCAAGAATAAAGCACGGAGAACACATCTCTAGGACTAGTCCAATACTGTTTAAATAAATTCGTAAAATATTCCAGAAGTTTTCTAGTGAAAGGACAATGAAGAAGAAGATGATTAGTTGTTTCCTCCTCCTGGAGACATAATTCACATCTATTAGTAAACGAGAAGCCACATTTCTTTTTATATTTTTGTGAGTCATATTTTTGAGTAGTGTATGAGAGCACAGTAATTGTCAGTTCGCTAGGGCGTATAGATTTGTAGTGCTGCTTCTGTACGACGCGATCGTTGTATCCGGGGAGACAGACGTCCATAGAACCGTCGGCACCGTTGTGGGTATGAATTTGTCTTAAGGGCATTGTTTCTATAACACAAGCCTCGATCAATTTTCAGATAAGTTTTCTTTTTTAACTTAAGACAAATTCGTTGTTTCTTGGGCATACTTGGGTTTGTTGTAAAATTTGGTATTAGTTAATTATATTGAAAAACTAATTTCATAAAGATCATCTGATTTTTATCCATACATAGGTGATGTGAGGTAAGTAATTTCTTTGTTTTGGTTTCATGAAAATGATTGATTAAACTTGCTTTTATATATATCGTCATTGTTCTGTGAGTACGTAAATTATATAAGACGGATCCTTTGATAACAATTTTTTTACTACTATCACTGGAGTAGTAGTACGTAGAGATAGAATTCTACAAAACCATAGAATCTAAACTAATTTTGGTCCAAGGGCTAATTTTCGGCGATGATGTATTATTCATTATGTAGATCATCTTATTCAAAAATTATCCCATTCTAAATCTTCTAACACCATGAAAAGTTCATCGAAATATCGACCGTTAATAAAGATGCCTAAATTTTACTTATTTTTTAGGAAATGATTTGAGGGGGTTAGAAGTTTTAGAATTGGTTGATTTTCAGATATGATGATATATACTATGAGGATAATACACTCACAAAAAATTAGCTCTTACCCTATCTCTACGTGGGCTCTACAAAATCAAGTGGTGCAGTAAGGCATGTTGCAAAGGTGAACAGATGCCTGATCACTTCGTATAGGCTATGAAGTATGAATAGATTCATGGTACTTACTTGTTTACTTGGGAAAAATTAGAATACCATATATTTTATGTGAGCAAAAGGTGATTCACCATCTGGCGAAGTAGTGTACATTGGGCATCTGCATACATAATCAGTGAGATATTTATAAAAAATAAGTATGGTGGTGTCATAAATTTATGATTTCCCCTGGGCCTTGGTTGATCGAGCATTTTTATGTGCAACATTAATATACATAAATTGATATTATGGCTTAATGACCTACAATTTGATAGTCATGAAATGTGGGGATAGTGGATGACATTGTGGCGTATATCTTTAATATTTTAGTATATCCTATAATTGTGAGGAAGTTAGTATTCTTGTTGCGAAGAACAAGAAAATTCCAAGTGCTTAGATTGAGAGAGAATCATGAATCACAAAGTAAGCATATGCAATGAAATAAGATTCTACAAATCATTTGGAAATGCAGTTAATCCTATAAGGATCAGAATTCGGAGTGGATATGTCAAAGACTATAGAATAAGAAAGATGAATTAAGCATTTGTAATATATTGGGTGGTAGGGCGGCCCACCTAACATCTAGTGAGCAGGCATTACATAAAAGTGTAGAAATCTGTAGTCTATTAAGACATGTTTTAAGCACTATAAAAATGAAGTAGAAAACCCTTTGTTGAATAAGTTTTACCCAACATCTTGTTGGGGCCAGAAACTTTGCAACAAATTGCATATTTAACAACTGCAAATCAAGAAAAAAGGGGAGACACTCGATAAGTCAAACATTGTCCTACTAATTTTGTAAATTGTGGAAATATGGGGGTGCTAAAAATTCTTATTGTAGAGAACAAGAAACTTAAAAAGTAGTGCTTATCTGCAATTGTAAAAATGTAGAGTGTTATCTCTAATGGTTAGTCTCGACACACATGTCGAAGACACAATACCGTTAAATATTTGTTCTTAAGTCAAAGGACAACCTAGGAGATCTCTTAAATAGGCAATTACTGATATGAAGTGTGAAGTGGGCCGCTTCTTTGAGAACTTTAAAAAGGCCGAGTTCTCTAAAGCGCTTCATGAATACCAAAAATTGTTCAGGGCCAAAATGAACACAACCATAGAACTTCGACGATTATAAGGAGATGTTGTATGTGTAATCTATTGTCTTGGTGTACATCAACAGCTGACAGTTCAAGACGATAAGTTCAATGATTAGCCAAGTAAATCCGATAAGTTATTACTAGGAGAAGTTCAAAGCCAAAAGCTTCCTTTAGCGATGCATGACATTTTCTGTTGTGCTCTCATATGTAAGCCTATTTTAGTCTGTCTTTTTCACTCATATGGGGGATTTGAAATATCACCTATTCTTAGGTTTATGTCTTAACCAATAAACACTAATCTAGTTGTATATGGAAGGGGGATCAATATCTACCAATTTAAAGTTTAATTCACAATGAATTCATAATAAGTAGTAATTGAAACAAACAAGTATTGACTTATTCGATTCTCAAATGCAGAAATAAGGTAGAATAGAATATTTCAATCTTGTAAAAAAATCATTCGCACATATAAGAATTCAACACAAATGATTTTTGTTGACGGGAAAAAACCTAACGAAAAAAAACCTAGGGACCTAGTCCAGAAATTACCACTAAGAGTTATGAGAAATCCCTCATGCAAACTCGACCGGTCTTTCTCCACGACCCGAATCCACGAATCACCTATTCAATGATATGTGCGTCTCCAACTCGGAATCCACCAAGCCCCACACTTGTTAGCTTGAATCCATAAGCCTCTTGTACACCTCCAACTCGGAATCCACCAAGCCTCGTACTTGTATGCTCAAATCCACGAGCCTGCATCTCGCCGGAACTCCACCGACGAACTCACCGGAACTCCACCGGTGACTGTAATGGTGTTTGAAGATTTGGTGTTTCTTCAACACTTTATGGCTCTCATGCAAGAATGATATGCAAGATCTAGCTAAAATGAAAAGTCATATGAGAAGTATCGATAGTCCTATGAGGAGTATCGATACTACCCTGATCTGTTGTTGAAAGTCTAAATGACCTACGGTTCAGCTGGAATAATCGTATGTCAATGTGCTATGGTTCAAGATTACACAATCACCAAATAAAAATTAAAATGGTGATAAAGTATAAAAACTAAAATCTCTAATCAAGAGTATTGACTTATTCGATTCTTAACATGCGGAAACAAGAGTCGAATATTTCAATCTCATAACAAATATGAAAACAAGAACAAGAGATTTTATTTACGAGGAAACCCAAACTGGGAAAAACCCCGGGACCTAGTCCAGAAATGAATCCATTAAAATTAATGAAACTTACAAACTGATTTACCACTCGATGGACACGAATTACGACTCCCTCTACGCTCCAACAGTCACGGTGTACAATTCTTCCACAAATTCGAACTCCACGAATTTGCCTCTTAGTAGACGTTGATGCGTCTCCAACTTGACCTCCGCAAGTCCCGCACCTTGAACCAATACTTGACTCCTCAAGTATTTCACCACGAGCTTGTCACTTCCAAGCTCCACCACCGGAATACCACCGGCACACAAAAACAGAGTTTTTGGTTTAAAATGGGAAGGATTTGAACTAAGTTCAACAAGCTTGAGAACTAAAGATTTAGAGTTGAAGACTCTCAAGTGCTTGTTGAGGTGAGGGGTGAATGGTTGACTGAATACTGAAGATTCAACCCCTATTTTTAATGAAGAATGTCCAGCTCAAACCTAAACTAATTTATTAGTTATAGGTCTAATGGTAGACACCATTATTGGAGATGAGAGATCATTCCATTGAGCCTCTCATCCTACTTAGAAATGTTTCCCACGCTCAATTATCTCCCTAAAACAAGGCTTAGAGGGAGATGAGCAATAATATGCAAAAAGGTTACTTTAAAGCTCATAAAATCGCACATAAAAAAATGAATATGGGCGATGGTTTCGAAACTAAGCTAGTTAGTTTCAAAACCAACAGGTGGTTTCGAAATTGACCTAATTTGGTTTCGAAACCAAAATGGATCTGTTATGGTTTTTGTCTTTTAGTTTCAAAATCAACCTGTTGGTTTCGAAACCAAACTTCATCTGATGGTAGATGAGACTTTTATTTCGAAACCAAACTTCATCTGTCATCAGATAAAATTTGGTTTCAAAATCAAACTGAGGTTGATTTTGAAACTAACTTTTCCCTTTTAAATACAACCATCATCAAAGTTGGTTTCGAAACCAAGCGAAACCAAAACTGTCTAGATTCTGATTTTTTCCTTCTAAAACAGATTTAATCAATTCAAAAGTGTAGGAAACACTCTTAATAATCTAACCACCTATGGTACTTATTGTTCTAAGTCACTTACCATCCTAGGATGTCTTCCGGTGGTGAGTTGAGTTCTTCGGAGCCTTTGTAGATTTTCTTTTCTTTTAACCGATGTGAACCAAGACTCTCATTATCTAACTCAGATTTACAAAAGACCATCTTGAGTTTACTTTTGACACGTTATATGGACATTTCATTTGTCAACAGATCGAAGGAGTATCAATAGTCCTATTGAGGAGTATCGATACTAGCCTGATCTATTGTCAACAGGTCGGAGGAGTATCAATAGTCCTGTTAAGGAGTATCGATACTAGCCTACCCAAGCTGGAAAAGACTCTAAAGGAGTTCTAAATATATCCTACCTTATGTGGCTAAGTCCTAATGCAATACTAACCACCTACGAATGATAAACAAGGTCACTTACCAACGCGTGGTGAGTTTCGGTGGTGAGTTGAGTCTGATGGCTTGCTTTCTCTTCGATTTTCGTTGAATTGTGAGTTTGCAAGAGATACAACTTAACTCTAACTCAAGCAAAGACTTACATTTGAGTTCATTGTCTCACCATGAACATTGACAAACCCAAAGGGACCTTTCAATCTCTCCCTTTATCAATTTCATGACAAAACCCCATATATAAGAAAAATTCTAAAAGTATTACAAAACGAATTCTCTTACAATGGACTCAATAAAATGTAATGAACATTGACAAACCCAAAGGGACCTTTCAATCCCCCCTTTTGTCAATTTCATGACAAAACCCCATAAAGAATAAACAACAGACACAAGAAAACTTCTGCAAAATCACACAAGAGTCATCAAGGCATCATAGTATAAGTAGTAAACATTAACCTTGAGTTTCTCGAAGCTCCCCCTATCTTATGCAATTCCCCCATAATAACTTTTCCTCCTTTTTTGTAATGAAATCGACAAAGGCCCGAGGGGTTAGAGGAAAGGAGCATAAGACGGGAGGTTCACCATGCCACAAGTTCTGAGATATGCAGTAATAAGCAAAACTTAAAGCAAGGAAAGATAACATGCATCACAAGACATTTCAAATTCATTCATTCGAAAGAGAACAAGTCTACAAGCGATAGATATGAGTGAAGTGAAATAAACAAGCATAGTTATCTAATATCCATAACAGGATGAAAATAAACTGAAAGACTACACAAATAAACCAAGTAGTATCCTAGTCTAATCAATCACCTCACCACTGTCATTACCAACTTCTTTTCTAGAGTCTAAGGACAAATCAAACCCGATAAAACTAAGGGAAATTGATCGGGAAAAGAAAGGTGTAGTTCAACGTAATTCCTCGGAGAAGGGAACAGAATGGGGTCAGTCACCAGCTCAATTATGCATTGCAATAAAGAGCCTCTAAGTGACTGAAATAACCTTACCCAAACTAAATGATATGAAAGTAAAAGCAATGGAGTTACCAACATGAAACATACATAGAACAGTTGTTAAATCCTAGGGTAGGCAATCCCTATTCCTTCTAAAGGGGTCGAGGCTATGAAAACAATCAAGAGAATCTCGTATGTCGGTAAAACACATGCGTTAAAAACGAACCATATGCTCTATTAAAGAGTGAAAGCTTGAAGTAGGATTTTTTGAACCTTTTCAAAACACGTATCGGAGTGAATTTTCTCTCCGGATACAAGCTGGGAGTTTTTCACAAAATAAGATAGACCACATTTTTTACAAAAAAACTCCCCCTAAAACAAATCATAAAAAACATTTTCAATAGAAGATAATAAGATTCGATAAAAACATACTCACAAAAATGTTCTACACATGAACACAAGTGTCAAGATTTAAACCCAACCACATGAGAAACAATCACTGTGAGCCATACGATGAATCAAGACCATCAAGATTGGACAATTAACAAAAGTCTATGAAAGCATCATAAGCAACTGGCTTTCAAGAAGATATTTAAACATAAACAATGAAAACCCAAGTTGAGTTGACCACAAAATCCATCGAACAATGGAACGAGTGTGTGTGCAAGTGATGATGACACAAAGTGTTAAAAGATCCACGAAAGTTGATAAACATTAAGATTCTACTCACTTTTTACTATTATAAACCATGCTAGTATGAAGGACGAATCACAATGCACGTTCTAAGTAGTTCAAGACCAACATGTTAAGGCATTTTCGTGAAGGTGTATTTTAGAATACAAAGAGCTCACGAGCATGTATCATGACTCATCAAGTCTGCCCAAGAGTTCATTATTGATTTGCTCTCACGGCACCGAGACTTATCATGTGGTCAGACTATGAACTATCATGCCACCAAGCTCAAAATCTTTTACAATAGCTTACTCTTTAGATGACTCCACCAAGCTCAAAATCGTTTACGAGAGCTTACTCTTTAGGTGGTACATTGAGTTCAAAATCTTTTACGAGAACTCACTCTTGAGGTGTATAGTGAAAAAATATATTATCAATAAAGTACAAGTACTAGGATAGTTCGTCCACACTAGTTTAGTTCGAAATAGTTCAAGAGAAATAACGAACATATAAACTAGGATCAACCCACACACATTCAATCAAACATAAGATACAAATATAAGTTCAGAAAAGTTCGAGTGATGTGTGAAGCAAAGAACTTGGGATCTCTAAGTCTATTATCTAAAGATATTCAAGAAATCCAAAAACTCGTGATCTCAAGACCAAGTGATCAAGAACCTTATCTAAGATATTCAAGATGCATAAGGAAAAGATCACAGTGAAGACACATAGGTCAAAGCTAAATCAAAGCACAAATGATCTGTGTGCAAAGCAAAGATACTACGGAAGAAAAACATGCATAAATGCTATGAAATTTCAAAAACACGAATTATCACAAAATTCTTTCTAGAGTGCGAGAAAATTTATGATGTGCAATGTAATGCAAACTAGAAAAAACACGCTCAACTACCTATTACGAGAAAGAGACAGGTAACAACAGGGGTAGGAGAGTGAAACAGTGTGATCTCAAGACACGGAGACTGCACCAAATGCCCTTCTAAGAATATCAAAAGTCAAAGAATTCAGGGACTAGGAGAAGATATCAACAACTAGCTTAACATTCGGCATGTACTCATAATGAATCACCTTCTCTTCAACTAAGTCATGGAAAGAGGTTAAACCTACTATCTATATGCTCAGTTCTAGAGTGTTGAGCATGGATTATGGTGATATCAAAAGTACAAGTATTATCACAACAAACAATTATAGTGGCATGCTCAAAACCTTCATCAATAAGCATATATAACATCCAAAATAATCGAGTGAAATACAAACCTGCCGCAATATGCTCTGCCTTGGTTGTGGATAAGAATTGAGAGTCTTGCTTCTTGCTCTTTCTGTCATCCACATTTTTGGCCCAACCCATATCAGAGTAGGCACAAATCTCGGAGCTGGTGTCCTTGATGTACCAAAGTCCATACCCGAGATATCCCTTGCATTGGAGTCTTATTTTGTCAATTTCGAATAAAACCTATTCATAAGAGCCAATGAAAGGTAAAAGACAACACTCCCTAAAACATAGAGACTTTAAACTCTAGGTGATGTCTTTTAACTTGTTTCCTGCACATGTCCACAAGACACATCAAGGTACCATAGACAATATGAAGATAGATACTCAATAAGCTTGTACTCCCCCTTAATAAGTGGCACAAGAATCTCCCCCCTATGTGATAATATCTCCCATCACATAGTACTCCCCTTTTTGTCACACACAGACAAAGGATAGAGACATACAAGGTACAAGGAGAAACAGAGGATGATAGTGCAAGAAAACACATATACAAACCAACTGACCATCATAATAAATACCTAACTAGCTTTCGTATTTGCGCCAAGGACAATAATTAGATAATTAGATAAATAATAAATAAGTATGGTTGAAGGTAAGTACATGACAAGTCACACACTACAAAATTTATCAAATCTAGCTGAGGTGAATCAGATATATGATAAGAAATAGAACCACAGTGTGTGAGACTATCCGAAAACCAATGTATAAGATCCATATTGTTGGATAAACCAACTATTAACCTATTGCACCATAATGAGTAGGCATGCACAAAAATATACAATGAATCAATTCATGCACACATACTTAACTATATCATTAACAAGACTAAATCTTAAAATTGGTCTGGTTTAACATGCATCAACACTCGACCCTGAAACATGCGAATGAAATATATCGTAGAGTGAGAATACAAACCCACAGAAAATGTTCTGCTTGATGTGGTTTACCATCCATAGTCACCACTTGTGCCGTACCCTGTTTCTCATTCAATATTTATAAGGAGACAAGATGACAAGCATAGAAAACTACACATGTTGCAAAAATAAATTTGCCAAAAAGGTTAAACATGGTGTAAGGTATGATACTTGGTAGATATAAAGTTGTGTTCATATGCAATGGAACTCTCTCTACAAGTACATACATCATAAGCTAGAATGCATATAACTGCAAAATACAAACTACTAGAGCACTCACTCAACTTTTCTAACAAAATATGCAATCAATGCACAGGGAAGAGTAAGAACATCAACAATCAAGTAATGATGCAACTACTGCCACCAACCAGTAAACATTTGGAAGACATACTAGTATTGTGAGCAGTAGGAGATTCAAGACTTATCAACTCACTTTTCTTTACCCAAGTGACCTTGAGTTTCTTGGAAGTATTCTTTTCACTCAAGTCGACAAAAGTAGGTTTAGTTGTCTCAAACAAGACTTTCTTGGTCTTGTCTCTCTTCCTTTTCTTTGAATAAGATTTAAAATAAAGGAGTATATGCCTTGCTTGTTGATTAAAAGCTTAATTCTTCTTAAAAGATCTCTGCACAATCACAAGAAATTCATCAAAAGAATCGGGTTTCTCTCAGAGGGAAACCACCCATGTGAACCGAGAGAAACCAATGACCATAATCAAAATAAAACATTTCAACACACATATGGTCAAATAACCAAAAACAAAACACCTTGAGAGGGATTCAAAGACATTGGTTGGCTCGAAATCAATTGAGACGGCAAGCAAAATATACGATATCTACAACTTGTTACCTCTTTCGATTCTGATGGTTACATCACCACTAATGTCCTTGGGGATGTGGAGCCTTGCCCACTTGAGTTGACGGGTGTTCAATGTTGTCAACTCATTTCTTCACCCACACCAACTTTTCTATCTTCTTCGGGATCAACCTTTGGCTTGGGTGTGGTGGCTTACTTCACCTTGGTCTTCTTGCATTGCCTCTTGACATATGGTCTCTTACCATGTGTTCTTCTACTGCTGTTGGGATTTGCAAGTCTTTCAATCTCTCCAGTCAAAGCCCTTGCTTTACCTTGAAGTTGCCTGAACTTCTTGAGGAACTCTTTTTCTCTTTCTGCTCGGTGGAGGTCTTCCAAGTAAAAATTGCAAGTATTTTGCAAGTGACCTTGATATCTACAATATGAGCATGTGTGGATACTTTGAGGCAATCTCCTAGTGCCTCTTGGCTTGGCTTGTGGCTTGGCAACCGTCTTTGGAGCTTGTTGCTTGCCAACTTGCTTTGTAGCATGTTTTTCAGTTTGCATAACAACTCTCTTTTATGGAGGAGGAGGAGTCTTAGCTTTCTCAAAGGTCATTGACATTGATGTGCTAGCAACCTTACTTGGATCAAACCCGAGTCCCTTTTTATCACCTGAATTCTTCGATCCTTTCAATATTAACACAAAATTATTAGACCCGTGATTGAACTTTATGAGCATCTCTTTAGACTCTTTCAGATCTTCCTTCACTCTCTTCATCTCATCAAGGAGAGATGTGACTCTCTCATTCGCCACCATAAGCTCATTCTTGAGAAACTTGATTTCTTTTTCTTTCCTTTCAAGAATCTCATTGCCTTCCACCTCTCTCTTGGAGGCTTCTTCCACTTGAAGAATTAGATCATTCTTCAAAGTCTCAAGACTTGAATTCTTTAGTTTGAGCTTATTGTTATCTTTTGACAAGCTTTTATTATTTTCCAAAATTCTTAAAAACATCTCTTCTTCGTAGAGATCATCTTCACTCTCGTCTTCCTCACTAGAGGTTTGAAGATTTGTCTCATCCTTTACTTGCTCATTTGAGGAGGCATGTGAAGCAGTGAAGGCAACATAATTTCTTGTCGTTGCTTCTTCACTATCATGAGAAGAGTCGGATTCCTATGATGAATCATCAAAGGTAACATTCATTGCTTTCTTGCCCTTTGAATAACTGAAACTCTTCTTGTTAGGGCAAATGTTTTCCACCTGTCCAAATCTATGACACTTGTAGCATTGCACCTCATCACTCTTCTTCTTCTCAAACCTTTCTTCATCATGTTTGGACTTGGAGACGGAAGAGTTATTCTTGTCGAATTCTTGAGATCCTCTTTTCTTCTTTTTCATGTGTTTCATGCCTTGTGAGTATAGCAATTTCCTCATCACTGGAGTCATCGAAGGATTCGTCATTCGACTTACTAGCTTTCTTGACGGCCTTGAAAGCTATATTCTCGGACTTCTTTGAAGGGCAGAAATTTGACTCGAACGTCCAGAGATTTCCTGCAAATTCTTCAGGTAGAAGAGCATTAATATCTTTACTCCCCTCAATAGCCGTAACTTTAGCTTTAAACCTATTGGGGAGAGATCTGAAGACCTTACGGACTATCTTCGAGTTAGAAATAGTCTCTCCTAAGGCAAATGTGTTGTTTACAATCTCACCGAGTTTGCCATAGAACTCGTTGAAGGTCTCATTCTCCTCCATTTGAAGATTTTTGAATTGAGTTGTCAACATTTGCAACTTTGTAACTTTAACTGTCCGGGTACCTTCATGTGTGACCTCTAATTTCGTATATGCTTCTTTTGCTACAAGGAAATTGGATATGCTTCTAAACTCATCAGCCGTAACCGCATTAAAGATGGCTTTCAAACCTTGATTATTATATGTGGCCTTAGAAATATCATCCTTGGTCTATTCATCCCTCGGTTTGGGTCTAGTCACAGCAACGCCATCAATTCTAGCGATCGTGGTTGGAGGGGACCAACCATCTTCTACAGCCATCCAAACTCTTTCATCTATAGAGCTTAGGAAGGCCCTCATGCATGCTTTCCAATACGCATAATTTCTTCCCTTGAACAATGGAGGTCTGTCCACAGAACTTCCTTACATATTACACTACAAGGATCTCACTGGGATGTAAAGCCCTAAATGGTGAACTATGCTCTGATACCAATTGAAATATCACCTATTCTTAGGTTTATGTCTTAACCAATAAACACTAATCTAGGTGTATATGGAAGTGGGATCATTATCTACCAATTTAAAGTTTAATTCACAATGAATTCATAATAAGTAGAGACTTATTCGATTCTCAAATGCGGAAATAAGGTAGAATCGAATATTTCAATCTTGCACAAAAATCATTCACACATATAAGCATTCAACACAAATGATTTTTGTTGACGGGGAAAAACCTAACGAAAAAAATCCCGGGACCTAGTCCAGAAATTACCACTAAGAGTTATGAGCAATCTTACAACCGTTCACATCGACAACACGAATCCCTTATGCAAACTCGACCGGTCTTTCTCCACGACCCGAATCCACGAATCGCCTCTTCAATGATATGTGTGTCTCCAACTCGAAATCCACCAAGCCCCGTACTTGTATACTCGAATCCACGAGCCTGCCTCTCGCCGGAACTCCACCGACGAACTCACCAGAACTCCACTGGTGATTGTAATAGTGTTTGAAGATTTGGTCTTTCGTCAACACTCTATGGCTCTCATGCTAGAATGTTATGCAAGACCTAGCTAAAATGAAAATCCCTATGAGAGTAGAACAAAACCAACTCTCTTGAAGAAGTTAGCTCAATCTCTCTCAAGATCTTGAAGCCGTAGCTATTGGAAAAGATGACTACCAAGGAGTCTCTCAATGGTTTCTCATTCTAAGCTCTCTAGCTCTCTTCTTCTTAGATGCATCCCTTAAAATGGTTTGCCTCTATTCTATATAAAGAGAAGGACCTAAAACCTAAGGCTTTTAGGTCAAAACACCAAAAAGGTATAAGGCCTTAGGTCTAAAAATCGCGCAACCCAGAAACAGGGTGCAGGAGTATCGATAGTTCTGAGAGGAGTATCGATAGTCCTATGAGGAGTATCGATACTACCATGATATGTTATCAACAGATCGGAAGAGTATCGATAGTCATGTTGATGAGTATCGATACTAGCCTGATCTGTTGTCAACAGGTCGGAGGAGTATCGATAGTCCTGTTGAGGAGTCTCGATACTAGCCTGCCCAAGCTAGAAAAGACTCTAAATGAGTTTTAAATACATCCTAGCTTATGTGGCTAAGTCCTAATGCAATACTAACTACCTATGAATGATAAACAAGGTCACTTACTAATACGTGGTGAGTTCCAGTGGCATGCTTTCTCTTCAATATTCGTTGAAGTGTGAGTTTGAACGAAGCATACAACCTAACTTTAACTCAAGCAATTACTTACATTTGAGTTCATTGTCTCACCATGAACATTGACAAACCCAAAGGGACCTTTCAGGATTGTTGGAATTATTTAGTTAATTTAATAATTATTTTTTGAGTGAAAAATAGTTTTAGGTTTATTTCTTGGAGGTACCTTTTAAGGGCTAAGAGATATGTATCTCTTTGGATAGACACCTTTGGTTTATGGAGAGTCACCATAGACTCTATATAAATCCTTCTTCTCTTGTAGTTGTAAATAAGTTTTTATCAAGTTTTTCAACAAGGTCTAATGAGTCATGTTTTTTAGTAGTGTATGAGAGCACAGTAGTTTTCAATTCGCTAGGGTGTACAGATTTGTAGTGCTGCTTCTATACGACGCGATCATTGTATCCTGGGAGTCAGACGTCCATGGAACTGTCGACACCGTTGCGGATACGAATTTGTCTTAAGTACATTGTGTCTAATACAAGCCTTGATGAATATTTAGATAAGTTTTATTTTTCAATTTATTTTTATTTTCGGTTATCCGATTTTAAAGAACCAAAAGCACATTTTCCAACAACTCCTTATAGAAGCTTCCCCTCTAAGGAGTTTCTCTAGGAATCTCAACCTTATTACAAGTTACAACAAAGATGATGTAACCACTTTTATTATTAAATATAATATTTAAAAATAAAATAAAACAATGAAACTAACGTGCCATAGGATGTCATTAGATTGTGAGTTAATTAAATTATATAATCCAAAAACTTCCAATTTTAAGATGTTGATCCAGGGATTGTATTACAAGGATTGTATTTTACTAAATGGAGTGATCCAAGGATTGTATTTTACTGTGAAGATTAGCCCCTTATGATTAATTATTTTGCAGGTTATTTTAGCATTATATAAAGTAGCAGTATATATTTACATAGGCGCTCCAAGGGCACTCCGAACCCAAGTACATTTTTAATTAGGCGCTTCGACACTCCCGCCCCATTCTCTGGTAATTTAAGTTTAAACCTTGTGTCAAAATCTTGTGTCCTAAGAACCCGACCCTAAATAGATACTACTGATCGATTTTACTTCATTATAGTCAAAATAACAACTGAGTGCGTATGTACCTACAATGTTCTTACTTGCTTAACAACTAGAAATTGATGAGAAATAGAGTATAGTAGGTTTACAATTAACTGCCAGTGCTACACAGAGATGATCCAATGGCTAATTTTTTATGTCGATGATCTCCTCATCATTTAGATCATAACCCATTACCGGTTATCTCCAAGTGGACCCATTTAATACCCAATTTATTCTTATACTTTATTTACACGCCATATAATTTGTTTACTCACACGCGCCTAAGGGCAAGTGAATTTATTGTGGGATAGTCGTGTTGTAAACATTAATCTCTTCGAATGTTCCACGCCAACACCTTTGTTTGAAAAAACGGGTTTTGTGGTAAAAAAAAAGGTCTTTTTTGTTACTTTTTTGGGTTTATGATTTTTTTAAATTCAACTTAATTTAAAGATGAGGATGCCATGATCTACAATTTGCACAACCATGTTTCCAACCACTCTAACAACTGGTCTTCCACTTCTGCGTCTCTCGTCTCTCTATCTAGCTCTCCCCTTCAAAATTTAAATCATGTATAGAAGATCACTTCCATCAATCCAGCGTTCATCCCTTCTCTCCACCACCGCCACCATTGTTCGATCATTTTCATACTGTTTAGAAGAACAAACCGCAGCAGCACCAACACTAGCAGCGTTCATCCAACCACAAATGCTTTTTCATTATTGAACGACCACTCCGCTCCCAACTCGACCCTAACTCTCCACGCCTTCCAATGAATTATAATCAACTACTTCAAGATATAAATCATGTACAACCGATAGCAGTGGTCTAGTGGTATTCAGCTTACTCCAAAGACGGTTTGGTGGGAGGTAGGTATTATGGTCGAGTCCCGCCAAGGGATTCTTAAACTTAATGATTAATTCCGCTCACCGGTTGAATTTTCACTAGTGGTTTCGGTGAGGCTGGCTTTAGCTTTGGCTTTTATTGACTAGTAGGGTAGGTGCTACTATAGTTACGCCCAGGTAGGGAAGCTACGTCTGGTTGCCTCTACCCTTTTTATTTTATAAAAAAAACGAAAAAAAAATTTACAAATCATGTAGTTTTAGATCAGTCATTACACTACCCTATGCTACATGTGGGTCTAACGAAAGTGTAAGAATAAATAGGGTGGAGCTGGTAAAAATTTGGTGGAAAGATTTAATGTCTATTAAATATTATTTGTACTAATTAAGGCAAACTGGAGAAATTTAGGCCTGGTTTGGCATTCTCTTAATATCAAGAATGCCGCAACTTAATTTTTCTCCCATGCATATTTGGTAAAATAGGTTGTGAATATTTGTATTCATAAAAATGACTGCATTTATTCACGTCCTATTTTATCAAATTATATAAGAAAATACTACAATTTAGTGTAATGATTACTCTTATATACCAACAATCAGGCAAATATAATAGAATTTTGAGCTGCGAATTTTAGCAAAATTCCCTGGATACTAAGTGAGCCTTTATTTTTACTTTACGAAATTGAAGGGGGTAATAATGTAATATTTGAGATCCAAAAAAAGAATAGGGATCATTAATTTATGAAGCAAAAATACGGTATACTTAACCGAGATAGCTTGTCCATGTCGTATTTGTGTTGGATACATGGACATGGTTCATGATGGACACAAGGTGGACACATTAGATACATGCGCTGAAGTTTTGCTGTAATTATGTTCTTAAACATAGTAAATATAAGTTTTATGTCTTTCTCTTTGGTCGAAACAATTTTTATATGAGGAATTTTCTAGAGTTTTAAAAAAAAAATTATCTGCAAATTAAGTTTTTAATATAAATATATTATTTAATTGTATATCCTAACATCATATCCGTCTCTTATTTTTTAAAAATTTGATGCATCTTCATGTATCGCATCCGTATCTGATGTCCGTATTCGTACATCTTAGGTCTTAATTGGGAACCTGAGCAGTATAACTAATGATGTTCTTTATATGGATCCAAATGATTTTGATCCCCTAATTAATCAATAAACTGTAAAGCCTCAGACCTGATGTTAGGAATGCAACCAACTTTTTGTAGGCAGTATTAAGACAAGGTTTTTACTTTTTCATTGTAGGGTTTCAGCTGAGATTTGGCAGCTTTTCACCTCGGCTGCAATCAATTTTGGGTTACGCCAAAATGTCTGATTACCATCCTACAAGCATGGAGAGTGAAAGGTCTTTCCGAAAGGAGGAAAATTTTATGGAAGGTTTTACCTGCTGCAATTGCTGGTGCATATGGAAAACAAGAAATGAAAATAATAAAAAAAAAAATTATCCTCCGCTATTTAGGATTAATTTGCTTTATGTGTGGGTCCTTCTTTTATAGTATTGTTCTTTAAGAAGAGTTTGGGTTATAAGTTGTTTGTTTTGCCTTTTTGGGGCGGATTGTTGTATCGTTTAGTTGGTTGTACATCCCTGATGTACAGGGTTTTTATTAATATAATTTCTATTAAGACAATGTTTTTTGGAGCCATGTAGAGATGATTCAAGGGTGTGAGTATGATCTCCCCACCACATAGATTATTCTCGTGAAAAATCATATCGTTCTAAAACTTCCAATCCTATTAAATATTAGTTGAAATTAGTGATTTTTATGGACGGATCACAAATCAAACAACTTTTAAAGTAGTTAAAAGTTTTAAAACGATTTGATTTTTGGTGAAGATGATCGACGTGGTAAGAAGAACATTCTCATGAAAATCAACCCTTTGATCATCTCTATATGGGCAAAAAAAAAATATTATCTTAAAAATGTCCCAAAACCTTGATTACAAAACCTAACCCTGTTAATATTTGTTAGTATTTTTGACAAAGTCGTCGGCTACATTTACATGTCCAATGAAAACAAGGAAATAAAGAATTGAGAACACAAATGAAAATATGGTTGACAAAACATTCGTAACTTATTTCTTGATGTCGGTATCCGATCGAGTGATTAGTTTTATAATCATATGTTAGTTTTCAATTAAGATAATATTTCAGCCTTTTTTAAAAAAACAAAATTTATCTACAATGGCCAGTTACCAACAGTTTTTAAAAAATATCTTAGATTCAATATATTAAATTCAGGAGACTTGTCAATACTATTGGTGATCAAATTAGACATGTTTTTTATGAGAATCAAAGTTATTTATTTATTTATTTATGGCATAGTTCTACATGAAGCTTGAGGAAAAATAAAACACATAATAGAAGAAAAAATCTAAACCTAGACTGATTCGTAACTATTTTTTGTAAAACTAACTGCGCCACTTTCGCTGGCCGCCTTCGATTGCATTTAGCATATGCAACAAGCCCTTAAACCCCTAGGTTTCCCCTAGTGGACGAGATGTAGCCTAGTGAGGGTTTGCAGTGAATATACCCACAAAATTCAAAAGTAAACAACCGACGAGAAATTGAAACTGCTGGTGAAGGGCTAGACATGCTTGCCATTCACACCAAAATCGATCACACTTGTCCCGCATTAAGAAATTCATACTTAATGCTTTATATATAGTATGAATAAAAGAAGGAAAAAAAGAAAAAGAAAGAAAGAAAAAATTTGTAACAACGTTTTAATTATAACATATATGGTAGGTTCTTACACATCCAATACGTAGATTCCTTTTTTCATGCCAACTTCTTCATTATCATCTTCTGGGTCCTCTTGGGTCTGAAAACATATACGTACGTATTAATTAGTGTATTTAATGGTGTAAATTATTGTAAATTAATTAATTAGATGAGTAATGAATATATTTTAAAATTCGTAGCGTGAATTAGACTTACACAAACCCACCCTACTGTGGTGGAACAATTATCGCATTGGACTGTTTCTCCTTGGTGGCGATAAGTCAAAACTTGTTGTGGAATGATTTGTTTGTCACGTTCCCGTGCAAATATTTTTTCTACCTCCATTCCATCACTTGCACTGACATTATTACTGCATACGTGTAGAGTATATAATTAGCTAGCCACATATAATAAATTTGATAAATAAAGTAATTAATCATAAGTTAATAAATCTACGTACACATTCATAAGCATGTACTCCACAATCCGTTGGCCAAATGTAACATTCTGAAAATTAAGTAGCGATTAAAATTGATTATAAATGTATTTTAGTAAGAGATCTAGATGAGATTCTAAGCATAACTAAAAATAATTAATTATGTTATAAGTTATGACCTTAATTAGTTCATTCGTATAGGACAAGATTGTTATTTTGTTTTCCTCATCAAAGCAATTTCTACATATATACGAATTTTTACATTCCAAATTCGAGCTATCAGCTTCTAATTTTTCAGAATTTGATGATCCATAATCTATGAATGATTTATCCGAAGAGTGCTCGGTATCATAACCTCCATCATAATCTTCAAAGGAAGATGAGCTAGACATTTTAATATCTCAAAGAAAGAATATTAGAGAATGAGAGGGTGCTATGGAGGGATAATGGGTATGGAGTGGTATGGAGGAGTAAATATGATAGTTCATAACTTATCTTTATATAGATTTTAGTGCATGCAATAAGACTCCTAAATGGTTAAAGACACACTTTTGAGGCTACTTCCAACTAATTGTCCTCGTTTTTTTAATCCCAACAAAAAATCTACATAAAGAAAATTCTACAACACCCTAGAAGTTGGTGGAATTTACGGGTGGGCATCGGTCGGTGTCCAACTTAATTTAGCCCATCTACCACCGATCCAAATTTGGTTGGTTTGGTAACTTTTTCATCCGATATCGATCCGATCTATAATTAGATTGGTTTCCATCCGAACCGACTCGGTTTAGATTGGATTGGATGGTCGTTTTTTAGGCGAGAAGAGTTAATTATAGTACTATTATGCAATAAGACCTACTATATTGGCACTATTAATCAGAAGCATAGAATAAGAGCTGCCACCAGCATTGGTGGTTCTTCTTTTTTTTTTTTTTTTTTTTTGATTGATAGAGAGCATTGGTGGTTCTGGCACAACATTAATCCTACATGAAAAACCCCAGCATCACCAGATGAACATGAGCAACAACAATAGTACTCCTCACCAAACATTATTGCCATTGTTTCCTTCACACCCAATAGGTATTTTAGATGATCAAAAGTTAGAGATTCCAATACCAGGGATTCTAATATTCGTTCATCAAGCTCATCAGACTATACCAATACAACTGTTTATTATACAATTGTATAATATTAGAATGCATGTAAATGTATAATATATATTAAAATAACATATAAATATATACTATTCGGTCGGTTTGGTTTAATTGGTTATTGAGATAACTCATCCAGTAACTAAACCAATTTAATTAGTTTTTAGGAATTTAAAACTGAGTCAATCCAATTAGCCAATTGGATCGATTAAAATGCGGTTTGATTGGTTTAGATCAGATTGGATTGGTCGCCCACATTTGCCATCCCTAGTGGAATTAGGAGTATAAATCGGGCCCAGTCGGGCGCCCACGGGCCTAAAAGTGATCGAGTCGGGCCTAAGATTTGCTTGTTTGGCAAGATCAATCAGGCTAGGCGGGCCGGGCAAATTATTGAAACATAAGGCCCACGGCCCGTTCGAGTCAGACTAATTAACTCTTTTTTTTATTTTAAAAAAAAAAATTTAAAGCCAAAAACCTTACAATTTTATTACCCATTTTAAATTAATGGAGAATATCACCATTATTAATTAATACTACTACATACATTTACTCTCATTATACAACTCATGTAATAATCATATCTTATTTACTACCAAAATTTTGAATGAATATCCCCATTTATACTTCTGTCAAAGAAAAATCTCCATTAATTAATATTTATTTTTATAGGGATAATGGCCAAAACATCCAATATATAACTTTTTTAATCCATTTTGTGCACAAGATTTTTAATAAGACTGAAATATCTTTTTTAAAGATTTTTTAATCTGTTTAGTCTTTTTTAAACTTTTCTAAATCTATTTAGTTCGTTCCTTCCTTTTTAATGTTCCTGTTTTACCCTTATTATATTTGTCAATTATCTTTTTATCTTTTTCAAACTTGTACAGATGTATGAGAGAGAAATGTAGCTATCTTTTTTATTTTTAAACTTTAAAATGTTATATCTCTTCAACTAAAACTCGGATTTTGATAAAATTCATATATTTGGAAAGCACTTTTTGAGATCTTTTAAACTAGACCAGCTAAGAATAGTTTTCGAAAAAAAAATCACAAAATTTATGTAAAAATATTTTTGCATATGCTAAATCATTATGTGAAACATTTTTACATAGATCTATGCTAAATCATCTGTGAAACATGATTTTGCATAGTTCCTGCAAAAATATTTTTGCATAATTCATGCAAAAATGTTTTTGCATAGATTTATGTTGAATTTTTTCATCGTCTCTCTTCATTTTATCTTCTTTCTCTTTCCTTTCTTTTCTCTCTCTCTCGTAGGTCCCTCTCTTCTCTCTCTATCCTCTCTTTTTCTTCTTTATTTCTCTCTTTCTCTTCTTTATTTCTCTCTTTCTCCTTTCTCTTTTTTCCTAATCAGATCTTTTCTCATTAATTAATTAATTAATTAACTAGGGTAACTAATTATCAGGGATTTGTCGCAAGAGAGAGAGAGAGAGAAGGGTAAAGTGGGGTAGTACGTGGTGAAACAACTGAAGAGATTGAAAGAAATCAAGAACGGAAGAACAGATGGTAGGGCAGATCTAAAAAATAAATCAGTTAAAAGGCAAATCTGTCTAAATTTTATTTTTGGACTAAATAGACTCATAAAATTTGGTGGACTAAACAGACTGAAAAAAAAAAATCATTTTGGGCATTTTGGCCGTTCCCCCTTATTTATATTAGTACTTAATATTCTTAAACTTACTATTTTTCTCTCGTTATACTTAACTCATGCAATCCCTCTCCATATTCTAGGGAGAATATTTCCATTAAGTTACCATTATTCAACGGTTAGTCCATTATAAATTTGGACTGAATATCCCCCATTTATCCCTCTCCATATTCTAAACCGTTATATTGTTGCTCAATCTAAATGTCTAATCCCTTACAATCATTCCGTAATCCAACCATTAAAAACCAATGTAGCTTAGGTAGATATTTTTTCAGTTTTTCATAAATCCACCCATTCTTAAAATCCTTCCACTGCCACCATTTCCCGATCAAAATTCATCTTCTCTCTCTACTTTTCTCTCGTGTAATCTGAATGTTTTAATTTAGTTTCTTCATTTGTTAATTAATATGAGGTTGTTTCTTCATTTGAAAAATGCGAACTTACAATTTCTATCTAAATAGTGTGGTTTTGAAATGCAGTATCACATTGTTGGTGGAAATGATGATGGTGGTAGTCAGTGGCTGGTGGTGGAAGTAGTAGTGGAAGGATTTTAATTAAGAAAGCAGGGAAAAGTCACCGTCTAATAAAATTTGGGTAGATTTATGAAAAACTAAAAAAAAAAAGGACTACCTGGAATACAACTTATAAAAAAAGAAGTGATAATAATAACTCTGTTAAAAATTATACTTTTTAAAAAATTGGCAACACTTAATGGTTGGATTAATTAATGAGGGAATGTACAAAAACTAGGTATATCGCCGTGCCTCCGGCACGGCTCCAAACCTTGTCCATTCTCTCCACACGCGCTTCGCGCGGGTGAGTTGAATGTCCAAATGCGCTACGCGCGTTGCCCTCATGCGCGCTTCGCGCGCGCACCTTTGGATCCACTCCACGCGACTCCACCGTCAAGTGTAAATCAGGTGTAAATAAATAACTATGGCTACGGGACACGCCCGGTATTTCATAAAAGATAATAAGGCTATTTTAGTCATTTATGTTATAAAGATGTTAAATGGTATAAAAAAATAAAATAAGGTTATTTTGGTCATTTACTACCACGGGACATATCCGGTATTTTAGAAACTTAAGGGCGTTTTTGTCTTTAAAATAAACTTAAGGATGAAATTGAAGAAACTTTCATTGAAGAGAGTATTGGGTCTTGCAATCCAGAAAAAACATAAAATCAAGAGAGTTTTCGGTTTGTATTAACTAAAATATGAAGTGAAATGGCTTATTCTTCTCCTTCTTTTCCTCCTCCGTCACAGCGAAAAAAGCCTCCTCCACCGTCTTCTTAGTCTCTGTCTTCTCCTTACTCTCTCTCTCTCTCTCTATAAAAGTAAAGAGAATGGATCCGTGTACAGCCTTATTTGTACATCGTTATTTTTACATTGGTTGTGGAGCCCACATGGTGATGAACCAATGGCTAATATTTTGTAAGAATGATCTACAAGATGAGTACAACATCCTTACCAAAAATCATATCATTCTAAAATTTTTAACCTCATCAAAAATTGATGGAAAGTTGATTAAAAATTAACGGTGAACAATGAACGATGAGAAAAAGAGCCAATTTTTAATTGGACTAGCAGTTTTAGAATGATTTAATTTTTGGTGAGGATGATCTACAAGGTGAAGAGAACATTAACAAAAAATATCAGCCCTTAGATCAATGGCATGTGGGCCCCACATGCCACTGTACATATAAAATGTACAAATAACACTGTACTCTGATCCGGACTCAAAAGTAAAATAGAGAACCAAAATTGTTTTTAGGGTCAAAATTGTTTGACCACGTTGGGAGGGTGCCATTAACAATGGGGCCTGCCGGTACTAACCATTCTCATTTTGGAGGTGCCTATAAAAGGGGCCTGCTAATAAGATTATGGGGCCTGCCTATAAAACCTCCCAAAACTTATTACTTTCATGTTAAAGTATATTCGTTTACAGATGGACGCTGGTCCAATGTGCCTGATTATATCATCCCATGTTTAATTAATTATTTTACATATATGTTTTCTGCTTCCTCTTCTCAGATCCCTCCACCTGAATTTATGCAAAATGGGCATGTTATATCTGAATTTGACCTTACAATCCTGAATAGTATCCCTGAGAAAGAAGAAATTTGGTTTACTACCAAACGAATGGGTTATAATAATGCTCATAGTCCTGATGGATATCGTTGCTTTTTACAAGAAATTTTAGGATGCTATTTGAGGTGATGTTATTTATTCGTAAAATGTAAAAAAAGTCCTTATTTTTTAGGGGACCAATGATTTTAATCCCTCACTAAAATATTTTTATAATTTTAATCCTTATTTTTTAAAACTTTATGATTTTAGTCCTTAAAAAATTATAGTGTTATGATTTTAGTCCCTAAAAATTTAAAAAATGTGTAAACTAAGTTTTAAAAAATACCTAAGATACCCTTGTTCACCTTTTTTTTTAAGCTGAAAAAAAAGTGCAAGTCTGAACTTGCACTTTTGAAAAATTTCAGATTTGGACTGCCGGTGAGGAGTTCACAGCCGCCGGTCGCCGGAGATAAGGTCGTCGGTCGGAGGTCGGCCGGCCGCCGGAGAGTCTGTCACCGGAGTGGAGGTTGTCGGTCGCCGGAGTGGAGGTCGCCGGAGTGATGAAGTCGACCGTTAATGATTTTTAGATATGGGATATATTTGGAATAAAATGTTTTTAAAGGTTAGTATTGTCTTTTTAAAAATTAAGGACTAAATTCACAAATATTTTTAATCTAAGGGATTAAAAATATAAGGGTTATAAAAATAGGGACTAAAATCACAAAACCCCTTACTTATTTTATTCAGAATATTTTTGAGTCATCTACTATACCTTCTGCCTGAATTAAACGTAGATCACTCTGATTCCAAAAATTTAGATCCCCTGTTCTACAGTTGATTTTCGGTTGGTCGTCACTAATATTATAACAGCTAGAGTTAAGATTCATCTTAATGATATTTTTTCCTGTAACCAAACTGCTTTTGTTGAAGGGCGTCAGATTTGTGACAATTTGATTATTGCTCAAGAAGTTTTTCATTATATGAAACAATCTTCTTCTAAAACTGGTTAATTTGCACTCAAAATAGACATGTCTAAAGCTTATGATAGGATTGATTGGAGGTTTCATGGTAGTATTCATACATTGATTATGAATTGTGGGACTACTCCCGAATTTGCAATTTTATTTAATGGGCTCCCACATCGTAAATTTTTTAGCGAAACACTAAACCAAATTCAGTTATTAGCGACGGTTTAAACCGTCACAAAGAACAATTGGAACAGTTTAGAAAAGTGGCTAAAAGTGGCTTTGCAAAGTTTTAGTCACGATTTGTTAAACCGTCGCTAAATAATCTAATTAGAGACTTTTCAAAACCGTCGCAATTCTGTTCCAATAACAAAAAAACCAATTAAATGTACATACACCTATACAACCCTGAGGAAACCTGTACAATAAAAATCAAATTCCAAGTAATTCGAGAACAAATGCATTGGATTAGAAACATAAAAAGCATAGTAACTAATATTATATTGAGATTCAATTGATTCTTTACTTTCTTGGATCTCCAGAAATTGTTTCTACTTTAGAGTAATAAGCTCTAGGGTTGTTGAATTAAAGTACTACTACTGAATG
>MVGT01003560.1:111626-148782 GCA_002174775.1 Macleaya cordata
TTAAGAGAGGTGCTTACAGGCTTGTCATGGATACCAAGCTGAGCGCATGTGATGACCTCTAATAACTCCTCTAGTGTTCCATACCCACCTGAAATCATAATATAGAAATTAGAATACATATAACCACAAACTTCAGTATGGCACTGTAAAGAGAAAAATAGATAAAAAGAGGATTGAAGAAAATATTAACCTGGCAAAGCAATGAAGCAATCAGAATGACGGGCCATTTCAACTTTTCTTTGGTGCATATCTGCTACTGGCCTAACTTCTCCAACTGTTTAACCTGTTATCTGCTAGCATTTCAAAAAACCATATACCCTAGATATTACTTCAATACTCTGATTAAGCAAATAAATTACCACAGTATCAAACATACACGATGACAGGCAATACCTGAATTGATCATTGTAGGCACTTGATGATGATATTGCTTTCTGGAAAATCTGCAATTAGATAAGAAACAAGTAGCTATATGAGATCCCAACCTCTGTTTCGTGTACATAAAATTTGTCAATCAGAAAAGCTTCTTGTCCTTTCTTTTCCAAGTAAATAAGCTAAGTCCAAATTCAAGATATAAATGTTACATATTTATACATAGCATAAACATAAAGAATAAAATAACTTTGAATTACCGCTGGGTTGCTTGCAATCAACGGTAGCAGGTCTATAACGGGTTTGCATAGATTTCATACCAGGGACTCTGCCCTTGCAGCTCATAGAGATCGTGAAGAGAGGTTCTCTTTGTATGGGCCCCATTTCCATCAACCTGGGAACATTTAACACTTCCATAGAAAGTTGCAGAACAAAAATTAGATGAAAAAATCTACCATTAGACGAAAAAAAGAAAAGATCAGTATCAACATCCACTAAGAAGTAAGAATTACAAGAAGACACCAAAAGTTGTAATAATAGAACATTGTGTCGAGGTTAAGAATAACCAATTCCATGGCAGCTATAATGGATGAGCCTTTGTAAAACCCTATTAGACCATAAATACAACAAATTGCTCCAAAATATTAAATCAAGATCAAAGAGTTAATAAGATCCTTCAATAGCCATATGACCGACCAAATAACTGAATTCTTTAAGAAAAACTGAAAGTCTTTCTTGCTTGTACAAGAATTTTATAAGAAAAAAGAAAAAGTTCAGCAAAGTAATAAAATCTGACAATGTTATGATGTGTTATAGTAAGCATGAAAGTAGTTAGTGACTGTATGGAGTTGCAAAGTAATAAAATCTAACATGTGAAACTTGAACTTTGAAGAGATGTCCAAAACCTGAATCTTAAAAAGCAATGGATCAAAGCCAAGTTGATTCCCAAATCCAAGGAGGTGTACAATTCAACAACTCACCCATAGGTAGGATGATGTAGTTATAATAATTAACCAAGCAAACAACAAAGAAAAGCAGAGGCTCACACACCATACAAACTCAAGCAGCACAGAGATATATACTTCAAATTCAAAATTAAAAAACAACTAGCTATATGAGATATAACATACATTTTTTACCCATACAGATGCTTAAAACAATAAAAAAAAATAAAATTAGAGAAGAGAGACAGAGAGTTCAAACAAATCCAGCCTTTGCCTCTTTGAATTCATTCCCCTTTTCCTCCTTGGTCATGGTTCCTCTCGAATAAATACCACCTCAGATCCTATGTCTTTATCAGACAAACAACCTCAGGTCCTATGATATCCTAAAAATACAGAAGAGATGGACAGTAAAAGAAGTTTTAAAATTTTGTTGTGCTTACATAGAAACAGAATGAGAGAGTTATCAAAAAGAGAGAATTAATGAAAGGGGAGGTAACTTAAAGAATCATAAAGATAATTAATGAAAGGGGTTTGCCAAGAGTTTCCTTCTTTATAAGTTGTTGTTGAGTGTCCTTTGCAAGCTACCTCCATAAGAACAAAAAGGGTCGAAATTGGACTCCAAAATAGGAGGGGGACTTACTCTTTCATAAGTTAATCGATCCCTTCCTTTAAAAACCTAAACAATTATGTTCAGGAAGAGGATGAATAACTTATGGCTGACTAAACTTTTGCAAAGAGTTAGAGACCGAGAGAGTTTTATGTAGGCACTTCAACACTAATAAATGGCACACCTACATAATAGTATTTGGATTGTGACAAGTTGAGAGGTTAGATATTTCTCTCTAGTGCAACCACATTGATGTTCCACTGTATAAATGTGGATCTCTCTATCTCTCCTTTGCCAAATTAGAACTGAGGTCCTGCTTGGTACATCATGTTTTGTTGGTAATATTTATTGGGATTTGTATGGGCCCACAAAATAAGCAAGGATTTTTTTTCAAGTATGAATTCTTAAATTGCACCTCAAGCAAAGATTCACAGTGTACCAAATATGGTTTAAATAATATAATTTTCAACTAATATTAGTAGTTTTAAAAGTATAAAATTGATCATTTGTTGTATTATTTTAATGATTGAAATGTCTAACAAAGAATTGAGGTGTATGTATGTACTAATGTACACTTTCTACACGTGCTGTCCAGTATCTAGCATCACTGTTTGTAAGTTCTGGCGGGATGTATATACAAACAAAAATGATGGGCTGGTTATCTTTCTGAAGTATTAAAAAAAAAACAGGATACTAGATTTCAAACCCTAGAGACAAAAGACAACGGTTTCATAGTTAACTACTTTTAAAGCATGTTAGCCTGTCAACAACACATTTCTTATTATTTCTTTTTTTGTCTTTTCATACTGAACTTAAAGGAATCCTGCATAACAAAATAACATTCTATAAACTTCAAACATGGTCTTCAATAACTAAGTAAAGCAATAAAAATTTAGTAAAATTGCTTGGCTTCAGATTAGAGAGAGAAACAGAGATAGATAGAGAGAGAAAATGAGCTAATCTACATTATTACAGCAAAAGATCATTTTAATTAGAACACATTATAGCAATTTAAGGTAGAACTGCTAATCAAAAAAAAAAATTAATCTGAGAGCTAGCTTCAGAGTTAAATGAACTAATAAACCCTTAGATATTCACAAATTTATGTAATAGTAATCATCAATTATGTACTCTAAATCATTGTTCTGAAACTGCACCATTGTTCTTTACTGCAAATAGAGCTTAATCAGTAAGGAGACATAGCTTGATTCTTTGAACATCAATCTAATGAATTGAAGCTTCAAATAACACTAAAAACTGAGACTTAATCTGGATAATCGACAAAACTAACAATAAAAAAAGATCAGAATTAGAAGATATTTGTTAATCTACATCAAATGAACTAATCCGCAGAGTAGAGTTACAGATCCAACTAGAAACCAACGACTACATAATTTCTTTGCAGTAAAATACAATTGAAACAAAATAAGTTCTAGTTCTCAAATCTTTAACTAGAAGAAGAAGAGGTTCAGATTCGGTTAATGTTTTATGAGAACCCTAGCATTTGAGCATGATTTTTTCACCTAAGCTGATTGATTATCCCAAACAACATCCAACAGAAACGAAGTGCATAGATGAGCGAGAGAGGTGACTACTAACCCTAGATCGAAAGAGTGAGGTCGACAGAGAGGTTTACCTTTAGGTTGTTGTTTGATTTCTTCCTTCAGATCTGAACGTTCCTATCAACTGAAGCGTATTCCAGTGAGATATTTGTTAGATCTCGCGTTTCCGGCTAGGTCTCCGTCGAAACGATTTCTGCATCAGAAATTCAAGCCCAAAACAATCAGATAGGAGAGAATCATCATGCCCTAGATTTCTATCTTCAAAAATGTCAGATTCGAAGAGGATTGTAGTCTAAATCTTCTGAGCCCTAGAGCTCCACCGGAGAAAGAAGAAAATAGAAGAGGAAAATCTACTCGACTGGAGAAAGAAAAGAAATAAAAGGGTAACGTTTGGGTGTTGGGACGGCTAGAATCAGATTTTTCTTAACCGTTCTATTTCGGACGGTTCTTTTCTGTTCCAGGTTAAGGACGGGTCACTTGTCGCTACTTGTTCTACTTGGGAGTGGTTGGGACGGTTTACACACCGTTCCTATTCTGGAACGGTTATAAACCGTTACTACATAATTTTTGGCTGTTCCAAATAACCTATTTTGGTGTAGTGAAAGGGACTATGCCAAGGCTGTCCTCTCTCTCTCCCTCCTTGTTCATTTTATGTACTCAATGTCTTTCAGTAAGTGTGTGAATCAGCATAGATGTCACCAATTGGCAAATTCTCTTGGGGTTCAGGTTATGCAATCTGATGATAAATATCTTGGTATTCGTCTTTTACATCCTAAGTTTGCTTCCTCTTATCATAACTTCTTGATTTATTATTACTATCTCATGTGGGTAAGCTTATCATGATTCAGTCATCTATGGCGTCCATTAACATATTTTTTATGTCCAATAATTTTGTCCATAAACATGTTATTGAACAATTATCAAAAATTCGAAGGGATTTTTGTTGGGGACATGATTCTGACCAACATCGAATGCACTTTTTGCGTAGGTCAGAAGATTGTAAACAGAAAGCTCAAGACGGTTTGGGTATTAGGTCCTTAGACATTGTCAACAAATCTTTAATTGCTAAATTGGGGTGGCGTTTTTTGACTTCCCATGATGATCTTTGGGCTCGCTTATTACGTGTCAAATATTTGCAACATAATGAATTTTGGACTTATGAGAAAAAGGGTTAGGTATGTCCAACATGGTCTGCGATGCTTTCCATCCCACATTTAGTGCACAAATATATTTGTTGGATGGTTGATGATGGGAATGATATACTCATTTGGGAGGATCCTTGGATCCCATCCCTTCTTGATTTTAGATTGTCTTATCCTGATGACATACCTCAAAATTTATTTAGCGTTTGTGATTTGTTCTATCCCGGTACTATTGCCTGGAATATGCCTTTGCCTCACACTATATTTAATGATTTTGATCTGCATGTCATTGAACGGATAAAGGTTCCCATGCAGCCCCATAATGATCGTTTGCTTTGGGTTTCGACAAAAAAATGGGATCTTCTC
The DNA here is from genome assembly GCA_002174775.1 of Macleaya cordata. Classification (NCBI taxonomy): domain Eukaryota; kingdom Viridiplantae; phylum Streptophyta; class Magnoliopsida; order Ranunculales; family Papaveraceae; genus Macleaya; species Macleaya cordata. The sequence goes on from MVGT01003560.1 coordinate 116,620, forward strand.
TACTAAATCTTCTTATAAATCTATGCAGGATGAGATTCCCTTTTCTTCTAATCTGGTTAATCATTCTTCCTTTACTTGGAAGAAAATTATGATCCATTTTAATAGGATCATATTATTTGGTTCCAATCTAGCTGATCCCACCGTGTTCATTGGTCTACTGGAATCATAGGATTCTTCAAATTGGATGCCCAATCGTGTTTGAGATCTCGACCATCTATGACCTTCAATTAATGGGACCCACTTTTAAGCATGACAAATACGTACAATTGATGGAACCGCAAGGAATCAGATAGTTACCCGAATTGAACGTGATTTCATATTTATTAATTTAGGAATATAATTATATTATTTTAGGGATATTAGTATTTCTATTTGAGTAAGATTTCTATTTTGTTAAGAGTTTCTTTTTAAATATGTTTCTTATTTTTAGTAGGATTAGGATTACTTTTCTTGGTGGTCAATCATTGTAGTTATTGTAAATACTCATTGGGTGATTAATTGAATAACAAGAAGAAGAATATTTTAGTTACTGGTTACTTTGAGTTTTATTTGGATTGCTTGTATTGGCCTTTGGGTAAGAACCAAATCGGTTCTTATCACATTTCTTCTTGTGTTCCAAAGATTAAGTTGTTTGCTTGGCAACTTTTTTACAGGTGGTGTGTTGTTCTTCGTCAAGCGATTGGACGTTTGTTGATACTTTTTTATGGAGTGTCTGTTATGCTCATTGGTTCCTGAGATTATTGATTACTTATCTATACACTATCACTTCACACAACATTTACTTTTTGCCTCTAATCATTTCGGGTAAACGATCCTAACATTAGCGTCTCAGAGATGTTATCACAATGGATATTCATTAAACCCGAATGGTGAAGAAACTTTCTGTTATGGTATTTGTTAAATTTGTTATGGTGTTGGTGGAATTGAAGTCCAGGAATGATGTTGTATTTCGAAATAATGTTCCTTCAATGGAAGCTATTTTTGTGAAAAACATGAACTGGTTTTTAACTATTTCTCTTGTGTTTTAGGTAGTGAAGATACTGATCAACAAGTCATTAATTTTCCAAGATTTACTAGGTGGTCTTCGCCGATTGAACCTTACTTCAAAATCAAGTGTTGTAGGAAGCAATATTTTCTCTTGCTTAACTGTCACTTGGGATTCTTTTGGGTCGTTTCATGAGTGTGGGACTTTTGTTGATGTCATTACCTGTGATCCGTTAGAGGCAGAGGCTCAAGCCTTTCTCCTAGGGGTTGAATGTGCTAAAAAACTCCAGTTTATGCACTGTGAAATCGAAGGCGATGTTCAATCAATAGTACAATATACCAACCGCTCAGATGATAGTATTCCTTGGAAGATTATAACAAAAAAAAAAAAAAAACAATAGAAAATGTAAAAAAAGTCCCTAAAAAAATAGTCATTGTGATTTTAATCCTTTTTTATAAATTTAGTCCTTAGTTTTGGACATAAAAGTCATAAAAGTAGGGACTAAATTTATAAAACAAGGACTAAAATCACAATGACTTTTTTTTCAGGGACTTTTTTTACAAAACCCCTTATAACAATTATTCTAAACTAATGATATTGAGAATCCTAGAATTCTCTATGAGCCATCCTACATGATGAGCCATCCCAGTTTTTTCAAAATCAACTATATGCCATCTTAGGATCATACTTTTTTTTTTTAGGGAAAAAAGGTAAGATATTATTGATTAAAAAAAACAGGCACCAAGGAAGTACCTCTAGGATACAATGAAATTAAGAAAAAGATTACATATTTATCACCGTACCCCACCTTACCACAAGATTGTCGAAGCGACAACCTTCAAAAATCCTATCCTTAGTACTCCACAAAAACACTAAGGCTTTAGCGTTAGTAATGACGTCCATCACCGTAGATTCTCTATCGTCAAAAATTCTTCTGTTTCGTTCTAACCATAGGGCCCATAAAATTGTATAGTTAAGGATTCCCCATAGTTTCCTTCCCCTATTTTTTCCCCTGGTTAATTTCCAAGCACGAAGGTGTTGATCCAGGGAACCCTCACTGACCCATTGCTGTCCATCGGCGTCTATGAAATATCCCCAAACTAGGATCATACTAAGAACATATCTTCATTTTTAATAATAAAATAATAATTTTATTTTTTATTTTAAAATAAACCCTCATAAAAATTTTATTTTCAAAATACTTCTCTCTCTTTAAAATCTTTTAAACTACAAACCCTAACTTTTAAACTTCAAACACAAACCACATCTACAACTGACTCCATTTTTGCCCAAACGGAGTTCGGTGTCCGGCCGGCCGTCTCTCTCTAGTTCTGGCGATGTGCAATGACGAGGAGGAAGAAGGCCATTAAACCTTCCTCATGAGTTCATCTAACCAAGAGGATGAAAGGTTAGTATTTTTCTCTCAAACTTTAGATCCGTATTTTAAACTTCTATTTGTTAGATTTAATTGTTGTAAAAGTATTTGGATTGTTATCTGAAGAGTCCGATTTTAGGTTTATTTAATCGAATTTTGGCCTGAAAGAGCGTCTTCGTTTTAGTGGGTCAAGGACTATATAGTCCGTGGAAGAAAATGATAAAACAGACTCAATAATCTAGTGGGTTTCAAAATAACAGATTTCATAGTCCGTTGAAGTAACAATTATCTAACGGACCCCATAGTCCATTAACAAGACAAATTGATTGAAACACAGATAGGCTTTTTAGACCATTAAATAGGTATCAATTTCTAAGACAAATTGATTGAAAAGTATTTGATACACTGTGGCAGAGGATCTCAAGAAGTACATGAAATTCAAGAAGGATCACAATGAGTTCCTCCTCTATCTACTGCGTGAGCTTGTGAAGGATGCATTGCACTTTCAAGAACTTGTAAATGGGTCTGTCTATTGATGGGTTTAGCCATATTGAAGTCAAGGTGGTGGAGCTGGAGAACAAGGTAATAACTATACCGGAATTTGTTTCCATTTTTATATGTTTTAGTCTGATGGGTTCGAAATGTTTTGACTCTTTTGAGTTGTTGCGTTTGTTTGTTTTTGGTGGGGTGTGTATCGGCACGGGATTATGAAATATATGATCATCTGAATCCCTTATTTAGCAACACCTAGCACTTACAGAGTCCCTTAAAATACTTGTATGAGATTGAATGTTTAAATGTGGATGAAACTTATTTAAATGCCAATGTGTTTATTAGTGGTTTCAAACATACATACGTGGATCTGTCCCCCCACTAATAGATAGGTTGGACTAGTCTCGTGTTTTGTGTAAATGTTGAATTTGATCATGCCACTTGCATAATTCTCAAAAGTTATGTGGCGCATAGATACAAACGGGCCTGATAGTCCGTCCGAAATAAACATAAACGGATGTCGAGATCCGTTATAACTATTATTCTGCGGTTTTGGAGGTCCGTTAACATAGACAAAAATTGGGTTTTCTTATGCGATTTTTTTTAAATAAAAAAAAAGAAAAAGAAAAAAAGAGACAGTAGAGTTACTTCTGAGTGGTGCGATTCGGCATCTTCGACATTGAGGACTTAATGCCCTCACCGTGTGAGTTTTTTGAAGAAAACTCATCATTTGATTGGGTTTCTTTCGAAGTTATACAAAACTCCGTCATTCCTCTCTAATATCGTCGACAAATCTTTAGCGAACTTTTTCGGCGAACTTCTGACGAATATCCGACAGATCTTAATGGAATCTTTAGTTTTATTAATAAACCTTAGTATTACTCTTTATGGTAAATCATAAAAGAATGGTATCTTGGAAATTGTTTAAGTGGTAAAAATTAAAAATAAATAAAGAATCGTTTAGATCCCTATAATTTTTTAATTTTCAATTAAGTATTGGTTTAATTATATATATTTTTATATTAAAATTATAGGATGGCTCATAGTGATTAATGGTCAAAATTAGGTCAAAATTGATTTAGACCAATATGAATTTCACCTAGGATGGCTTATAAAGAATTCTAGGATTCTCAATATCATCGGTCTTATTCTAAACATCAGAGATTTATTTCTAATTTCGTAGACATTTGTTTCAGTTAATTTCTCGTTCTTTTAACTTGAAGACTAAAACTTTAGACTGGTGGTGGTCTTCCATTCTACCTAACTGTATTGTGAACTTCATACTTGCTGACTCTCTGTCGGCTTAATGTTATGCACTTCCTTTCTTACCGAAAAAAAATCAAGTTAAAATCTAATTTCATTCATTGGACAAGATTATTTGCTACAAATTCCAAAACAAAAATACCAAAAAAACATGTAGAGGGTAGGGAACATAAACAGTGGAAACTGGTGGTCTCTCTGGATGGCCATTGCCCGCCCAGCATAAGAACCAACCAATACTATAAGAGCCTCTCTAAATCAAGTATGGTTTGCTCAAAAGTGGTGTGCTACGTAAGAAGCCTTCTAATTTATCCTTAAAACCATCTCCGAAGAAAATGTGCTTGGCCAATGTGAAGATGATGCGGCATGTGGATCGGGAGACATCCTCTAGTCCATCCTCTTGTTTTAGAAGTTCACCAAGAGGATGTCTTCCCCTCCTAGTTAGCAAATCTTGTTGAAGATATTATTCTCTCCTCTTTTTTTTTTAGCAAATCTCATTAAATATCTCGTTTTCTCTTTCTTTTTTACAAGTAATAAAAACATAAAAGTAGGGAAGAACCCTCCTTTTTTTAGATTACACGGACAAGACGCTCGGTCCTTCCGTAAACTCATCCGGCTTTGGTTTTTCTTAAAAACCCAAATTTTGCATACCTAAACTACAATTCCGTCAAATAAAACGTGCATTCTTCAACTGTTTTGTTTTTGGGAAGTGATGATGTGGCAGAGAGACAAATAAAGAGTATTTTTAACTTTAAAATGCTAAAACTTTTAATCTAAAAATCGATTTTTAACAAAACTTATATTTTTGGAAAGTTTTTTGAATATCTTCAAAACAATATTGGAAAATAATGCTAATGAAAAAAATAATTAATCTGACTTTACAAACTCAAATTGCATACCAGACGAGATGCAAGTTGTAATTTACATTGTTTATTTCCTTTAAATTTAAGCTTTTTTACTTTTGTAAGCTTATATTCATTTTAAATTTGCATATTTGATGTTCATTGATGTATTGTTGAACCTAAAATGAATAGTTGAAAACCTAGTGCGAATGCAAGTTATAATTTACATGATTTATTTTTTAAATTTTTACACTTTTTTTAGCCTATATGCATTGTGTATTTGCATATTTTAGTCTGGCGATACGATACAGCTCGTATATTGTATCGCGATATATTGCGATTTTCTAAACTATGCCTACACTAATCCCACTAGTTAATGTTCATCCATACTTTACTAAGATAGCATTGCATCATGAGTATTAAAAGATCATATTTATTTGGAAGAGGTAGAGACCTTGCTGGAAAATCATTTCTTTCATAGAATTTGTAAAATTTGATATAAAGAAATAGTAAATTCATAATTTACTTAGGTCGTGTTTTACTTAATATAATTAATTTATGAATCAGGGTCCGTAGTCATGCTTAAAGCAACATGTTGTAGACAGGTCTATATAGGGCCCACATAAAGATAATCCAATGATATGAGGACGATCTTCTCGCTATGTAGATCATCTTCATATAAAATTCATTCTATTCCAAAAATTATAACCCAATCAAATGTTGATTTAAAATTAATTATAAAAATAGACGTCTCATAAATCACACAACTTTTGATGGGCTTAAAAATTTTAGAATGATGTAATTTTTGGTGAGGAAAATCTACATGGTACTTACATCATCCTCACAAAAAATCAGCCCTTAGATCTTTTCCATGTGAACTCCACATAGACCATGTCAATAAAATGTTGATTTAAACATGTCTGCAAATAATGACTCTTAATTTATAAATGGCTTCTCGATCGACGCAAAAGTGTTACCTTTACCTCTTTAGATTCTTTATTGTTACTTGTCATCTGAACACACCTATGATAGGATTCTGTTCAACCGGTGAAATAGTTTCAATACCTTTTCTTTGATAGGGAAATAGTTTCAAAATACTTCATGAATTGTTTCTACATTTTACCTTTTAGTTAACGAGTTAAATTGTTCCATATCTTTTGGTTGTTTATATGATTGATGAAGGACTTAATAATCATTTTTTCTTTTATTTTGGACAGGCTGGATATATAAACTCTACATGGGACTCTTGGTAGTATTTTGCACGAATTCCATCAATTTTCATGTTGGTATAAATGGCCTTGAAGTCGGGCAGACAACTGTTACTGCATGTGCTGCAAGAATAATTTCTTTTACATATTGCAGTCTGGCTTGATTATGGATGATGGATAGCTAATATAGTGATATGCATATCTGTGATTACAGATCCGGTTACATAATGTGATGCAAATTAGAGCATCTACAGACCCCGAGTATAAACAGGCTCATGCTTTCTCTATTTACCTTGTCCAACTATTACTCACCACTTCCTTGGCTTTACTTTGTTTCAATTGGTAATACTCATTTGGCATCTCTGCATTCAAATTATATGTGCGCATAGAAAACATGTGGAATGAAGTTGTTCTCTTCTTTTTTATCTTTTTTCATGGAAATTCTAGGTACCCCTCTTCAGTTTTTGTTGGTGACACCTACACATACTTTGCTGGAATGGCTATGGTTGTAGTTGGCATACTGGAGCACTTCAGGTTGGTTATATTTCATGTCTTCCTTTCCAGATTTTGACCTTGTAGAGCAGTAATAATCAAATTTTAATCCATAATAAATAATTTGTTGTTTGAAATATGTTTCCACCTTTCTTTTTAACTAAATTACTTCATTGCTAGAGCAATTGCACTATGAGTACTGGTGGTTGAATAACTAAAAATACGCTTGACACAACAACTGGCTAGGAACAACCAGGTTGAAACTAACTGCAAACTGGCCATCCAAGCCTCCAAAGGCTCACTTGAATGGGCCAAGTCCCATAAGGCCATAACCCATAAGCAATATGGTTTTGGCTAACCAATTTTTCTAGCCTAGGATGATTACGTAACACATTCCCCATTCCATATTTGTCTAGCCCAATATGGTTTTCGTCTAACCTATTTCCTTAGCTCACCAAAGTAAGGTTCTTATTTGATCTCTATTAATTTGCTCTTTCTTAAAGTTAGTTTCCATTTTGAAATGTACTTTCACATTGAGTGATGCCTACTTATTATCATGCTGTAGGGTGGCTAAGTTTTTGTACTCAGAATTAGGAAGTTTTGCATATTGCAGAGTACAGGTCTTGAAGACTTAGTTTCTACTTCCTGTTTTAGGAAGATGTAGAATTAGGAGTTGTTCAATGCCACTGAGGTTTTTGTATTTAAATTCATTTACTATCTTTATGAAGCGACATGGCTCCATTCTCCCTTAAAGCCTAAAATTTGGTGAGATCCTAAGTCTAATGACATCCTAGAAATTGTGAGAACCCATTTCATGTGTCCTTTGTAACTTTCTCTTCCCTAACCTTTACTCATCAGCTGACCGTGATATCCACCAAATACGTCCTAGATCAATCTAAGTAGTTGGGATCGGCATGACTCGCCGAGTAACTCACGAGTTACTCGGGGCTCGGGGGTAGGTCGAGCCGAGCTAGTGCCGATCCCCCGAGTCACATTTGGGTCGAGTCACTAGTCTTTAACTATTAAAAATAACCACTTTTTACATCAAAACCCTGAAAAAAAAGAGAACAAAAGTTAAGAGAAGAGCTCGAGTGTGAGTGTGGAGACTCCACATTCGTCATATTTACTTCTTCTCATATGTTACAGATATGAGAAAAAACATAATTTTTAGGTTAAATGGGGTTGTGTTAAGTGGGGTTTGGGATCTAATTCAAGTATTTAAAGATGTAGTTGGCTTAGATTTTAAAGATTTAACTCTTAAGTGACTTGGGTGAGCTGGTTTGGGTTTTAGAGATTTAATTTTTAAGTGGGTGAGAGGGGATTAGAAATACTATACAGGCCGAGTCACAACCGAGTGACTCAGCCCTGACTCGCCCCTTGGCCGTGTCAGAGCTGAGTCCGAGCCCGACTACTTAGAGATCAGTTCCTTGATACACTTTACAAATCATCCTTAAACATCAGAGCTGCAAACAATAGTTGATCCACGGTTTACTTATATATGTAGTTATGTACGTGCATTTGCGCATAGAACCTGCTTAGTTGTATGGATAATTTGTTGGCATATATGTATATTGTTACTAATTGATTGATAGTCTTTGCGAAACACTCCTGATTTTTTTCGTGCCTCAAGTTCTTAACTTCCTTGTCTCATGTCCTCAGGTTCGTTCAAATAATATATCCCTTTTCATGCTAGACGGAGATGTTTTTCTGGAGTATCTAATTTGCATGTTTCTGTCTTCTCAGCTTTTTGGTTTTATCAAATGTCCACGGCATCGTTTGCCAAGGTAGCTTTCTATAGACTTCTTTTGAAGCAAACCTCAAAAAAGTCAAACTGAGAAGCATAAATATCGCAAAAACTGATATTTATGGTATGGTTTTGGTTTCATATTTTCAAAAAACCAAAAAAAGCAAAACCGTACCAAAAACACCGAACCAAAAGACCAAACTATAAAAACCAGAAATTTTTTTGCACATACACCTATATAGTATACACATGCATTATTATGTATAAATATGCATGTTAACTTATGAAAATATGAATTAAGGAGCCTGGCTCTTAATATAATCATCTTTTCATAAGTTAATGTATCTATGTCAATTTGTATCCTATATGAGGCAATCCATATGTGTGATGTGTGTGTTCTCAAATTTATGCATATTTATTAATTTATTTATAATATATATATTATTTTGTATAATTAATATTTTATTGTGAAAAAATTCAATTATTGACATACTATGATCAAAATTGCCACTATGATGCTATAGAAAATATGTTGGGATCCATATAGAGATATCTAAGATATGAAGATGAACTCTTCACAGACTTCACTATGTATCTTCATAAAAAAAATAAAATAAATCATATTTGGGGACGAGCTATCTTGCACATTATTGGGGAGTGTGTCCCGCCAAAAAAAATTTAAACTCCAACATCTAATACTTATAAGGAAATTGAGTCCCCCACCAATTATTAAGATTTTAGTATATTGTGCCTTAGTTTTTTGTAAAATTAGAATTTGACCAACTCATTTCTTAACATGTACCCCACAAGCTTTTAGGCACACCAAAGAAATTTGTTATGCTTTGTGGTTTTCTCCTTAAAAAAATTGATGACTTCGTCCCTAATCATATCGTACCAAAATTTTTAACCCTATCAAAATTTAATTTAAAAGTAATAATAAAAATGGATGGTCTATAAATTACCTTATAATTTTTTTTGATTGATGTGATTTTTGGTAAGGATGATCTTCTCATATTAAATTTAATAATTTTTAGAAAAAAAAGAGAGAATTAATAATTACTTAAGATGGTTGACCACTTGTACATTTTTTTTCATGTTTTAATTTTAAATAAATATTTGGTTATTATCAGTTTTTCATTTTTTAAGTTTGAACGAACTTTAATTTTTTATAATGCAAGTGCTCTAATTATGTCATGTTTTAGATTAAGTTTAAATGATCAATTGATAAATGTCATATGTTAATTTTTTTTAATCTAGTTAAACTTTAGTTTCGAATGATTTGTCCGTTAAAAAAACTGAAAATCCCTAAAAAAATCAGAAATTTAAAAAAAAACAAAAAAAATTCAAAAAATCGATGGCGTGGTTTTTGTTCTAAAAAAAAACCATTATGGTTTGGTATGGTTTTGGTCCTCCTAAATTAATTAATGGTTTGGTTATGGGTTTGACAAAAAACCCAATCAAACCGAACCGTGTGCAACCCTATTTATAATTCTATGCGTTCTATGATTTTCACCCATTTGAACCATCTGATAACGAACATTTGTATATTCTAATCCAACGGCTAGAAATCACACATGAGCCGGGTTTAGCGGCTGAGAAGAACCTATGCAGGGTGCTTAATTATTATGATGTGTTAATTTGGCTCTGATACCAATTAACATAAACACTTGGGTATAATTTGCCCCTGAAAACCAACTTGCAATGGAAGGGTACTCAAGTTCTCATATGCACTATCAAATCCTATAACCAAAATGGTTTGGCTTAAGGAGAAAGTAAGGAGCTTCATTTTGGTTATAATACAAATTAATATTAACACTTAAGTAGAATTCATCCCTAAAAACCAACCTACAAGGGAAGAGTGCTCAAGAGCTCATATACCCACGACTAATCCCATACTTAACCCAAATGGTTTGACTTAAGGAGAAAGTAAAGAGCTTCCTCCGTTATTGGTTAGAAAATTCAGAATGAGTTATTTTTTTAGGATGATCTACATGGTGATGAAAACATCTCTCAAAAAATCAGTTATTAAATCATATCTAAGTGAACCCCACAGACTATGGGGGATTCGTCAATTTTCAAATTATTTTGGGTGCTTGCTTTAAGCCATATAAGGATTTAACTAGTTTGCATACTTTATGCTCATTACCATAAATAATGCATCCTTCAAGTTGATCCATATAAATTTCCTCTTCTAGTTCACCATTTAGAAAAATGGCTTTATATTTATCAGTATACCCATCTGGTTTAAGCTTTTTCTTAAAGATCCATTTGCATCCAATGGTCTTAGAACCTGGAGGCAAGTCAACCAATTTTCAAGCGTGATTAGATAAGATTGAGTCTATTTCAACTTTAATGGCTTTCTTCTAAAATGGTGCATCACAAGATGTTATAGCATCATGATAAGAAAGAGGATCATCATTAACATGAAAGGAATAAAAGTCATTACCAAAGCTAGTAGCCTTTCTGTTCTTTTATTTCTCCTTACTTCCAGCTCATAGTTTTCAGGAGGTTCAATAGATTTATCACAAGAAGAAGCAGATTTATTAATAGATAATTTCAAAGGAAAAACAAATTCAAAGAAATCAACATTCTTAGTTTCAAGAATAGTGTTGGCATCAACTAGGTTGTTCTCACTTCTAGTTACCAAGAATCTATAAGTAGAACTATTTTCAGCATAACCAATGAACATACAGTCAACTGTTCTAGTTCCCAGTTTTCTATTTTTAATCTATGGTGCAAGAACCTTGGCAAGACACCCCCATACTTTAAGGTATGCTAGGTTGGGTGGATGCCCTTTCCACAATTCATAGGGTGTCTTTCCAGTTTTCTTATATGGAATTCTGTTTTGAATGTGACAAGCTGAGAGAATAGCTTCCCCCCATAAGTTCAAGGGTGCCCCAGAACTAACTAGCATGACATTCATCATCTCTTTTAAGGTTTTGTTTTTCCTTTCAGCTACTCCATTAGATTTTGGTGAGTAAGGTGATGTAGCCTCATGAATAATCCCATGGTCTTCACAAAATGCATTAAGGAGGTTAGACTCATATTCTCCTCCTATATCTGACCTAAGTCCCTTTATTTTCTTATTTAATTGATTTTCAACCTCTGCTTTGTATTTCAAGAACATTTCACTTGCCTCATCTTTATTTCTAAGCAGATATACTTCAGTGTACCTAGAATAATCATCAATGAAGGTAACATAATATGATTTACCTCCTCTGGATATAGTTTTGTCAAATCACTAAGATCACTATGAATCAAACTAAGCAATTCAGATTCTCTTTCAACAATAGGTTTACAAGTTCTCTTGGTTAGTTTAGTCTCAACACAAGAACTACATTTATCAAAATTAACATTGCTAAAATTTAATATCAAACCACATTCCTACATTTTCTTGATATAAGAAAAATTCACATGTCCTAATCTACCATGCCATAAATCAATGGAGTCAAGCAAGTAAGCAGAAGAAGATACATTTCCATTAACTATAACATTAAGTACATTCAGTATAAATAATCGGATTGTATTAGGCTTTAGGAGGTTTCAGGCTTATGTCCCCCTCCTTCTAGGGTCTTTCCTCTTCTATCAATAAATTGCCCTCGTCATATCGAGGTTATTCAAAAAAAAAAGATGTGAACTATGATCTCTTCAAGGGTCATCCTTTTTCTCTTATGTTTCATGTTGTTTTTGTAGTTCCTCCAAGAGTCAGGAAGTATTTCAAGAAGGCAGCCAGACACAAATGATTTAGGGAGTTCAATATCTTCATTTTTGAGGTCACTAATCAGTACATGATATTATGAATTTGTGAAGACACATCTTTATCATCAGACATTTGGAAATGTAAGAAATTCCCTATAGCATATTTTTGAGTTCCAGCATCTTAAACAACATATTTTTGAATCAGATTTTCTCAAATTTCATATGCAGATTTAAAAGTGCAATACATATCAAATAACTCGTTGGACAGGGTACTTAAGATAGTATGGTAACATACCTTGTTGGCTTTTGTCCATTCGAGTAACTTTTCATCATAGTTTTCCATACCTTCAGTAGGTTCTCGCTGTGTGAGATACTGTGCTAGATTCATCACATCCAGGCTCGAGTAGATCCGTTCTTGCCAGTGTCTGAAGTGAGTTCCGCTGAATTGATTGATCTTCGAAGTGTCTGGAAGTGATCTCGTGGTAATGAAAGCAGTATCTATAGATCTTCTCTTTAGATTATAGGAAAACCAGTGTAAATCTAGCACAAACACAGTAGAAAGATCGAGGTGTGTAAACACTGCCCTTAAGACAATATTCGCCCCCTCTCGGAATAGATCCGGGTGTAAGAAGGTTTGTTAAACGATCTCTCTCCAGGGTACAATGATCCAGCCCCACGAGGATGCACACCAATGTGGGACTCTAATGAATAGTAAGAAATTTTTTCTCTGGTTTCTAGAAGCACCGAAGAAGCAGATGAAGAGTAGAGAAGAGGGAAAAGTTTTTTTTTCGTCTGACCTTTCTAGAAAGTGAAATGGGAGAATAAAATAGAGGAAAGTTGCATGGGATAACATCAACCTCATTAAGGCTGCTGTAGAAGAACATTGGGAAACTTCTGGAGTAAGCAAAATAAACGGTCACAAGTGGGCTAGCACACAAAGCAAAAGGAGCAAAACAATGCCTAACCCCTGCACACACGTGAGGCCCAAAGCAGGTGGATTTGCACCCCCCTACGCGTGATAATCACGTGCACATGCCCGATTATTGGGTTTCCGGATCAGGCCCCCAAAACCCAATATGGGCTGCCTCACCCTCGTGCGTGCGAGGCCCACCTCTAATACTTGCTTACCACTAAAGGAATCACACATAACTTATTAACAAGATGGTAAACGGTTTCACAAGCAATGTGGGACTAAAAGATCTCTAGTTATAACACAAGACTGTAGACAATTATAGTTGAATAGGACAAAGAGAAAAAGACAAAAATAATGGGTCCCATATGGAAAGGTATTTTGAAATACTTAATAAAATACAACATGGCGATGTGGCAATGGATGCCTCCAGCATCTTTGGATACCTCTTAACATCATGTTCTCAGGTCTAGTGATGCTGGTGGTCGTGGCGGCGTGGTGATGGTACTGGTGGTTGTGGCGGCATGGTGATGGTGTGATTGTGGTGGTGGTGATGGCAGCGGTGGTGAGGTGGTGGTTTAAAGGTGTGAGAAAAAGAAGAGAAAGAGATGTGTGTTTTGGAAAGTATGAACAATTTGAAAAAAGGGCAAAATTAGAAAATAGAAAAAATTTTATTTTGGTCATAGAGTTTTGACAAAGTGAAAATTTTTTTTTGGATTTTACAATAAAGATTGGTGTAGTTGTTGGAGTTTTAACTAAGATAAAAATTGACCTGGTTTTTTCAACAAGAAAGAACCAAAAACTGGCCCTCAGCCCAATTTCTCCTTTCAAAGTAGTTGATTTTTTGTGGATATAATATTATTATCACAATGATGTCCACCAAAAATCAACTCAATCAGAGATCTCTAACCCTCCAAAAAAATTATTTTAACTTTTAACCGCTCACTCATAATATTGAATTTTGTCTCTCCTTGGTACACCATAAATATTCGCAAATGTGAAAATTCACTGTTTATCATGTATTTGTAGATGATTGATGAGGGCATTTAATAACAAATATTTGATGGGATTTGCAATGAACTTACAAAATAAACTATCTAAAATTTATTAATTTATTTTTTTCTAATTTATAGAATTTTAATTAGCAGAAGGGTGAATTTTTGCATTTGCGAATATTCACGGTGTACCAAGCAGGGCCTTGGATTAAGTATTTATGGTGCTAGAGGTTTCGATTGAGTTGATTTTTTTTTAGTGAAAATAACACATTTATACAAAAAAAAGTGCTTAATTTAGTGGTTGAGAAGAACCTATGCATGGTGCTTACTTAGTATTAATATTTAGAAAAAGGATTTTCGGAAAAAAGTCTCCGTAAAAAAAGTCAATATGTTTTTAATCCTTTTTTATAAAGGAGGCTGATGTTGATATCTTAAAATAGGATAAGGGCAATTGTCAAGCATGGTCAAAGTTAGTCTTTAAAATTGACTTTCTAAAAATACCAAATAGATAAGGGCTATCTAATTTGGTCAAGCTAATAAAACTCAAGTTCGCAACATGTTCGCTCTTAACAGTATGAACAATTCAGAATGTTCGCATATAAGGGTGTGAACAATTCAGAATGTCCGCATACAAAGGTGTAAACAATGCAGAATGTTCGCAAACAACGGTGTGAACAATTCAAAAAGTTCATATATAAGGGTGTGAACATTCAGAAAGTTCGAATAAAAGGGTGTGAACAATAGAAAATCTTCACACTTTACAATGTGAACATATCATCGTCCCAGATTTTTTTTAAACCTAAGTTAAAACATACAAATACCACAAAAAATATGGATTCAACATGGTTTTAACTAGAGTGTGAAATACCATCGACGCGGCATAGGCACGCATGCCACACTTAGGAGTGTCAGTCCATGGTGGTTACATTTTTTAGGCAAATTCCTAGCCTAATCCCAAAATTAACACACAACTCTAAGGAGCCTAACTTAGATTAACTAATCTAAGAGAGAGAAACCTATTTCAATTTCATTTGATTGGTTAGGGTTTTGAATTAGGGTTTTAGGCATATCCGAGCCCAAAAGAGAAAGGTGGGCCTAAGCAATGATGTGTTTTTGCTAGGCCCACACATGAAAATGGGTTTATGAAGACCAATTCCAAGATGGGTATTTAAAACTCATGAAACAAGCCCAACATTCAACAAAAATGTAGAGTGGACTTGCTTGAAGATGGGCTTACCAAGCCTATAAAGCTTATTTGAAGTTTTATTCCTATTATTGGTTGATTTCTAAGGAACACCATCAAAAGTGACAAGTTTCTAATGTAAAGCCTAGGGTTTCATCTAAAACTAAGGTTGATATACTTCAATTTAAACCAACAAAACAAAGTATTAATATAAAATTAGCAAATAAGCATTTCTACACATCAAACATTCACTTAGGCATTTCATCGAACGCATTTAAGGTGTATGTTCAAATTATCATAATTTCTTCATTTCACAACCCTTTTGAGTCATTCTTGAGCGCATTTTGTGTATTTTTTCATGATCTACAAGACTCATTTTTACATTTTCCATTTCATACTTGTATGAAAAGATTTCAGCATGCTTTTGGCCTCTTTTTATGGTGTAGTGACTTGAAAATCAACCCCATACACCCAAATGCTAGATAACATAGTTAAATATTCTTACTAAACATGTCATTTTTGGCACTAAACGTGAATTTCATGTGAAACAAGGCTTCATTTCATGATGAAATATTATTTAAGAGGCTAAACAGACCACTTTTTATTTCATGACATATGAACATTACCTAAACTAATATTTATCCAAAAATAATACTCAAAGATTCATATATGTTGAAAAATAATGATAAAGATCATTAGAAATGTTGTACTTATTCTAGGAAGAGCAACTACCTAGTACATCAAAACAAAACAAAAAGATGAGATTCATGAAATGACAACATTTATTCACTTTCCTTTTTTAAACCACATCATACAACACTTAAAAAGAAATCTCTACAACAAGCAAAAAGAGGGTGATGATCACCTACCTATTTTGCTTAAGATCCACCAATGAGAGAGTGAAGAAATCCCCTTTGATCAAGTCTCCATCAAGCCATAATTTTTTGTTGATGATAAAAGAGTTTTCTTTTGAAAAGTAAAGTGATTTACTACTAACTCTCTCTTTCGTTAAACCAAATCCAAAAGGGAAAGGAAGCTCAATTAATTTGAGTTATTTCCATCATGAGTGAGATTTGATGATTTAAAACAAGATTAGTAGGAATAGGTGAGGTGTGTGGTGTAGATGATGATGGATTAAAGGTAAAGGTGAAGTGTAGGGCCAAGATTTAATGAAAATAGATTTGTTATCACCTAATCACTACCACCTAAATGAAAATAAATTTTCACTCAAAATAGACAAACACTCACCAACATTCTTACACTAGATCTACTTCTCTCCTTTTTTACTTGAATCTCATTCAAGTTCAAACTCAAAGCTAGCTATTGAATGCCTCTAATCTAATCTATTGAATGCTTATTCCATGAAAGCTATTCAATGCTCTCCCTTGAGATGTATTGAATGCTCTCTTCCTTGAGATCTATTCAATGCCTCATACTTGAGATATATTGAATACCCTTTACTTGAGATCTATTGAATCCTCTTACTTGCTAGAGATCTCCTCTATTTATAGGAAAAAAATAGGGTTGGTGGGGTGTAAATAAGATTAGGGTCAAGGGGTGAGAGTGGATGAGAGAGATCTAAAAAAAATTGGGTGGAAAAAGGGGCTAGAATGAGGTTTTTATGTCCTTTTTAATCATGGCCGTTAGATCTGATTAGATCTAACGACCAACAGAAAACTGCCAATCGTGAGCCATTTTCTGCTAGCCGCTAGATCTGATATAATCTAACAGCCAGGACAAAACGGCTCATGGAGAGCCATTGTTCTCTGAATATTCCAACGGTTACCCCTTTGAAAACTGGTTCTGAGTTTGTTCTAACTCTGGTTCTTATTCTAATTATGATTTTAAGTTCAAATTAAGTCCAATTTCTCTCAAGTTTATGAAATTACTTGATCTTAAACATCAATTAAGAACTAATTAAATTTTAATTGAGCCTGGAGATACCTAATATGGTCAAATTAAGGCCAAATTGAGGACAATTTTGGGGGTTTTCACTTAATCCTTCAATTAGGCTCAAACTCAATAAAGTTAAATTGAGTCAAGTGACGATCCAATTGAGTTGAGTCAAGGGTCAATGAACCCTGATATGGTCCAATTAAAGTCAATCATGGTCCGTATTTTGTGGGTTTTCATCCAATTCATTCAATTAGGCCCGGTTTGGGCCAAATTGAGCCAAATTGAGTTGGGAAAACACCAAATTGAGTTGGTGCAATGATTGATTAGTGAAAGGTCCATGTTTTATGTTTGTCAAATTTCATGTCAAAAGTAGACTCAAGATGATCGTTATAAATCTGAGTTAGAGTCTAGAGAGTCTTGGTTCACATCAGTTGAAAAAGAAGAAATCTACAAAAGCTCCGAAAAACTCAACTCACCACCGGAAGACATCGTAGGATGGTAAGAGACTTACAAAACTAAGTACCGTAGGTGGTTAGATTATTAAGAGTGTTTCCCACACGTTTGAATTGATTAAAAATGTTTTAAAAAGAAAAAATCATAATCTAGACAGTTTAGGTTTCGAAACCAAGAAGCTTGGTTTCGAAACCAACTGTGATGATGGTTGTAGTAACAGGGAAAAGTCAGTTTCGAAATCAACCTCAGTACAGATGAAGTTTGGTTTCGAAACCAAAACCTCATCTATCATCAGATGAAGTTTGGTTTCGAAACCAACAGATTGGTTAAAACTAAAAGACAATGACCATCACAGATCCATTTTGGTTTCGAAACCAAATTAGGGCAGTTTCGAAACCAACGGGTGGTTTCGAAACCATCGCCCAGATTCGTTTTTGCATATGCGATTTTCTGAGCTGTTAAGTAACTTTTTAGCACATTATTGCTCATATCCCTCTAAGTCTTGTTTTAGGGAGATAATTGAGCGTATGAAATATTTCTAAGTGGGATGAGAGGCTCAATGGAATGATCTCTCATTTCCAATAATGGTGTCTACTATTAGACTTAGAACTAATAATTTAGTCTAGGATTGAGCTGGACATCTTCATTATAAATAGGGGTTGAATCTTTAGTATTCAATCAATCATTCACCTCTAAATGCTTAGTTCTCAAGCTTGTTAAACTTGGTTCAAATCCTTCCCATTTTAAACCAAAAACTCTGTTTTTGTGTGCTGGTGGTATTCCGGTGGTGGAGCTTGGAAGTGTCAAGCTCGTGGTGATACTTGAGGAGTCAAGTATTGGTTCAACGTGCGGGACTTGCGAAGGTCAAGTTGGAGACGCATCATTGTCTACTAAGAGGCAAATTCGTGGAGTTCGAATTTGTTGAAGAACTGTACACCGTAGCTGTTGGAGCGTAGAGGGAGTCATAATTCATGTTCATCGAGTGGTAAATTGGTTTGTAAGTTTTCGTTACTTTTAGTGGATTCATTTCTGGACTAGGTCCCAAGGTTTTTCCCAGTTTGGGTTTCCTCGTAAACAAAATCTCTTGTGCATGTTTTCATATTTGTTATAAGATTGAAATATTCGATTCTTGTTTCCGCAAGTTAAGAATCGAATAAGTCAATACTCCTGATTAGAATTTAGTTTTGTTCTTTATCACCAATTTAATTTTTTTATTTGGTGATTGTGTAATCCTTATCTAAGTAACATTGATATACGGTTATTCCAACTAAACTGTAGGGCATTTAGATTTTCAATTGGTATCAGAGCGGGTTCACTTGTTGGGTTTAACAACCTAAGTGTGATACCTATTTGTGTCTAAATGGATTCACAAAGAGAAGGTAGTGTTGTAAACAAACCACTATTATTCAATGACAGAAACTATCCTTATTGGAAAGCCAGAATGAGAGCTTTCCTCAAATCCCTAAACCAAAGGGTTTGGAGAACTGTAGAAATTGTTTGGTCTCCTCCTACCATGATAACTGGTACCGGAGACAACTCTAGAGAAGTTCCTAAACCAGAAGACCAATGGACTACCGATGAAACTGAGGCTGCTACTAGAAATAGCAAAGCTCTCAATGCCATCTATGCTGCTGTAACCGCTGACGAATTTCGTCACACATCTGATTGTGAAGTAGCAAAGGAGGCATGGGACATTTTAATGGTAACCCATGAAGGTACTAGGACTGTTAGAATAGCAAAGCTTCAAATGTTAACTACCCAATTTGAAACCATTAGAATGGATGACAATGAATCCGTTGATGAATTTTATGCCAATTTAAATGACATTGTCAACAACTCATTTACTTTGGGTGAAGTTATTTCTAACTCCAAAATAGTTCGTAAAGTTTTGAGATCTCTTCCCGAGAACTTTCAAGCCAAAGTTACGGCTATTGAGGAGAGTAAAGAAATTGATGTTATTCTCCATGAATAACTTGAGGGAATTTAAGGACATTTGAGGTTGGTTTCAAATCTTCAAGGAAATCAAAGAATATTGCTTTTACAGTCTCAAGAGGTTCCAAGGATGATGACTTCTCAAGTGATGAAGAAATGGTTCTTCTCACAAGATAATTCAAGAGTTTCTTGAAGAACAAAAAGGAGAAGTTTCAAAGACCAAGATTTGGTTCCTCTTCCAAAATGAGGTCACATGACAAAGTCAAGAACTTTGATAAAAAGTTTGATAAGAAGAACTCTGGAGAAGTTCAATGCTTCAAATATCATGGCTTTGGATAAATGGCTAATTAATGTCCAAACAAAGCTTCGGCCAAGGCTAAGAAAGCAATGAAGGTTACACTTGATGACTCCGACTCATCCTCCAACACTTGTGATTCTAGTGAAGAAAAAATGGAGGAAGTGAAGGCTATGACTGCTACACTCTCTCAAATATTCAAAAATACTGACACTTCTAGTGAACATAAGGAGAGTGATGAGGAAATAGACTCGGAGGAATTGTGTGCCAATCTCCTCAATAAGAACATGGAGCTGTCCAAGGAGAACAAGGTGCTGGATAGAAAGTTGACATTCATGCAAACTGAACGGGATGAAGCCATGATCAAGTTGCAAGAAATCTCCAACAAAACAAAGCAACTTGAAGAGGAGATTTCAAGGCTACTCATCAAGATTAACTCTCTTGAAATGGATCATGAAAAAGCCTTAGATGAAATCAAGTCTCTTAATTCCACTCTTGATGTAACCAATAGAGACTTGGTCTTATCAAATAACTTGTTAGATAAATTTAATCATGGTTCTAATTTTATATCTAACTTGTTGAATGCAGCCAAAACTGCTAATGATAAGAAAGGATTGGGTTATGATGCTACAACAAGTTCCAACTCACCGCAAAGAACAAAGTTTGTGAAAGCCAAAGAGCAACATGCCCAAAAGATCCTTCCAAAGAGCACATCCACACAAGCTAGCAAAACTCTGGGTAAGGCAAAAGGTACTTATTTTGCTGAAATGTGTTCTTATTGTGGTATTTTAGGTTCCTTGCAAAACACTTGCATATTTTATATGGAAGATGTTTTCAATGAACAAAGAATAGCAAATCTTCTCTGTCAATACAAAGAATTGCAAGCAAAAGCAAGAAACCTATTCGGTGAGATCTCAAAACTCACAAGGAGTACATAAGGTAATGCACCCAAAGGTAAAAGTCCTTACAAATCAAAGAAGGAACCAACTAAATCTTTGGTAGTTGTTCCTACGACCACTAAACCCACCTAAGACAATAGAAAAGAAAAATCTGTTTGGGTTAAGAAGGGTGAGTTGAAGGCTAATGTTGCTTTAATTGCATATAAAGCATGTAACTCAATTGATTAGTTTCTTGATAGTGGTTGTAGCCGACAAATGACTGGTAACAAATCTTGTTTTAGTCATTTTAAAAGTCAAGATGGAGGGTTTGTAACCTTTGGTGATGGAAGCACTGCCCATGTCAAAGGCAAATATACGATTATGTTACCCGTTATTCCTAAAATCAAGGATGTACTCTATATGGAAGGTATGAAAGCTAACCTTCTCAGTATTAGTCAAATTTTTGATTCTAATCATTCAGTGAAATTTACTTCCAATCGTTGTGAAATCGCAAATGACAAGGGAAAATGTGTAATGATGGGTAGGAGATCTAGTAGCAACTGTTATATTATTGATGCATCTCCTAACCTAATCTGCAATTTGTCTAAGCTTGATGTTACTCACCTATGGCATCAAAGACTAGGTTATGTCAACTTCAAAGATCTAGCAAAAATTGTCAACAAATAGCTAGTTCGTGGACTGCCTAAGGTAAGTAAGAGTATTGATGGAATTTGTGGACCATGCTAAAAGGCAAACAAACAAGAAGTTCACATAAATCATCAAAAGATATTGCTACTACCAAACCATTATAGTTAATTCACATGGATCTCATGGGTCCTATGAGAACCGAAAGTATTGGTAGAAAACGATATATACTTGTAATGGTAGATGATTTTTCTAGATTTACTTGGATTGCTTTTCTTAGAGAAAAATCTGACACCTTTGATGAGTTTTTCATTGTATGCTAGAGAATTTAAAATGAGCAAGAATGAAAATCAAATGGATTGGGAGTGACCGCGGTATCGAATTCAAAGACTCAAAAGTTGAAGACTTTTGTGATCAAAATGGCATAAAACATGAATTTTTCAGCACCCATAACTCCTTAACAAAATGGGGTGGCTGAGAGGAAGAATCGTGTGATTCAAGAAATGGCTAGAGTTCTTCTGCATAGTAAAGATCTAGCACAAAGGTTTTGGGGGTGAAGTTGTCTTCACAGCATGCTATTTGATTAATCGAGTTTATTTAAGACCCAAAACTCTCAATACCCCTTATGAACTTTGGTTTGTTAAGAAACCAAATTTAAGTTACCTTCGTGTTTTTGGTAGTCCATGCTACATTCTTAGGGATAGAGAGAATGCTGGAAAATTTCACTCCAAAAGTGATGAAGGAATCTTCATTGGGTATGCTTTGGATAGTCGAGTCTTTCGTGTATACAACAAAAGAACTGAAACTATCATAGAATCTATTAATGTTGTTATTAATGATTCTATCACCTCTTCCTCCGATGATGCAGTAGAATTTGATAATCTTGTTGAAGATAAGATAGCAAAAACTGAACCTGCAACAGTGTATTCGGCTTCAGCAATTGACAAGGATTGAGAATTTTATTTCTTCTTTTAGTGTTGGTGCTTGTGCCTACTATCAAGCAAATCCCAAAGAGTCCCACTTAACAGCAGTTAAACGAATCATTCGTTATGTTAAGGGAACTTTTGAATTTGGCTTATGGTACACTAATGATACAAATTTTGAAATAGTGGGCTATTCTGATGCAGATTGGGCAGGCAATGTTGATGACAGGAAAAGTACTTCAGGAGGATGCTACTTTGTTGGGCATAATTTAGTAGCATGGCAAAATAAGAAATAAAATTCTCAATTCTTGTCAACTGCTGAAGCAGAATACACTGTTGAACATGATATTATGACTGTGCTTTGTGATAATACCAGTGCCATCGATATTGCTAGAAATCTTGTACAACATTCTAGAACTAAACACATGGACATAAGATATCACTTCATCCGTGACTTGGTTGAAAGCAAGGTGATTTGTCTTGAGTTTGTCCCTACTGAGAAATAATTGACTGATTTACTTACTAAACCTCTAGATACTCTTAGATTTGAACTTCTTAGAAGATCTATTGGTGTGGTTGCTGTAATCTAATTATTTCCGTCTCACTCCTTCCTGGTTTCGGCATTGCATATCTTTTTGGGTTGAGGAGTGAGTTGTTACTATTAGTTTGCTTTCGAAAAACTCTGCATTCTGATAGGTGTGTTTTCAAGTGTTCTTCTTGTTTCAAATGGCTATGTCTTGTAGAATGCTTGAACATATCAGAGATTTCACAAAGCTGATTTGATTTACCTTATTTTGATATAGCCTGTGAATCTCTCCAATAAACCCACATACTCTCTTGATTGATCTATTGGTTCTTGTACACATAAGGAGTCTCTCGAGTAAGTTTGTTTTAATCCTAATTGGATCATTTGATGGGTTGAAAATATTGCTAATGATTCATTGATAGACTAAACTAGCTGGTTGGACTATCTCTCGCTAGGATATTGTATTTGATGAAGTACTGAAAAACATTGTCATATCTTTAAATTATCACCAAAATAGTAAGCTCTCATAAAAGATATTGAGCTTGGTGAAAACACCAAAATAGTGAGTTCTTGTAAAAAATGTTGAACTCGGTGTTTGAACATCAAAAAGAGTGAGATCCCGCAAAAAGATTGGGAACTCGATGTTCTTTCTTCATCTTAACCTCATGGTGATTCACTTGATTTCAATATGGATACTTTCTTGGAAGCATCTCCTCGGATAAGAGTAGCTTACAAGTTCAAGGAAAATACTAGGGTCTTGTTGATAATCCATGCCTCATGCTCTTGAGTACCTCAAAAGTTCTATCTTATACTTAAACATGAAGGTCATTTTATAGGGTGAAAAGTGAGATGGTACTTCCATGCTAGGTAAGGTTTAGATTTGAAGAAATATGTCGTATGGACATTCTTATCTTATCTTCCTTTTAGGATGATCTCACATAAATGATATTGTTCTCTCAAATACACACACACATTCATTGATCATCTATAAGAATACTGTGGTGTTACTTGTTTTGAGAATCCACAAGGCTTTATTTGAATGTGGTTTAGCACATTCTTGTTTGCAAAATCATGCATTAATTGCATTATACTCTTTATAGCCTTGTGTAACAGGTCACTTATCCTGGACATACCTTGATTTCATCAAAAACATTTCCTCAAAAATAAGTTTTATGGGTAATATATCAAATTTTTGGTGATTTCGTTTTTCAGTTTCGAAACTAAAATGACTGGTTTCGAAACAAAAAAGGACCTGGAAACAATCTACATTTCAGTTTCGAAACAAAAAAGGTTGGTTTCAAAACCAAAAGTTATCTGAAGACATTTTTCTCTTTGGTTTCGAAACCCAACTAGTTGGTTTCGAAACCAATTTGCACCTGAAGACAATTTTTTTTTTCAGTTTCGAAACCAAACAAGTTGGTTTCGAAATCAAAACTAACCTGAAGACACTATTTGTCTCAGTTTCGAAACTAAGCATGTTGGTTTTGTAACCGCCGCCTGGATCTCACGATTTCAGGGGCATTTTTGGGCTTTTGAAGATGGTCTGTTTAAAAGGGGGATCGAAACCTTTTATTTCTAAACATCTAGGTTGGTTTCGAAAGCAGAGAGTAACGGTTTTTCAAGGGTTTTCAAGGTTTTGGATCGATTGCTAGGGTTTCATGCGATTTTCTCTTCGTGATTCTCGCAACTTGGGTAAGTCTTCCTCCTCTTCCCTAGTTCTTCATTATTTTCTAGACTAAAACCCTAGATTTTTTCCATCATGTCTTCCAAAATACCTAACCTTCCCTCCACCTCTTCCTCCAACCCCAAGAGGCAAAGATCCTCTATGGGTTCATCCCAATCCTTCATTTGCCCTAGAACAAAAGAAAAATTTTATTCGGCAAATTGTTACAATCTTTAGATCCAAAACTTTCAAAAGCGTTCTCATGTCATTGAAAGACAAGTTAATTGGTACAGAGATGTAACTCTACAAGAAATTCAATCAAGGTTGAATTTTTGAAATTGGGATAGGCTGTTTAATGGTGTAGGGAATGCCTACCCAAGACTAGTTCAAGTATTTTACTCGAATTTTCACCACGTTAATAAAGAGGGCTTCAAGTTTTCGACTATGGTATATGGAAAACACTTTGTGGTGGATAGTGCTCTCATTGCCTCTCTACTAGATTTCGAGGATGATGAGGAGGCTCTTCAATTCCCTCCTGTGCGTGACATAGAGGAAGAATATCTTCCCAGTGCTGATGCCATCGTTGAGGAGTTGGCTGGGGAACGATTTGGTTGGAGGAAATCTTTCCCTGCCTCAAGATGTACATTATTTTATAAGGTATTAGGGAACATTGCAACAACAAATCTCTTTCCATGCTCGGGGAATCGTAGTAAATTCTTAGATGACATGGTTGAGTTTTTGTATCACTTGGGAACTAGGATTAAACTTAAGATGGCCAACTTCATTGTCTATCAAATGATCACCATCAAGTATGCCACATATTCCCACTTGCTTCCCTTTCCTAAGCTTATTGAGAGAATCTTTCAACACTGGGGAGTTGTCATTCTTGCTCAAGAGGTTGTTCTTGAAGCTATGAGCACTATCTCTGCTAGTACAATAAAACGCATCACAAGACATTTAAAAAGTGTGGAAGTTCCTGCCCCAGACCCTGGTGCTGCTCCAGAGTCAGGGATACCAGCTCCTGCTGTTGTTCCTGCTCCGACTGAGCCCTATCCTTCGATCCCTCCTAGCCCTGGAGTTGCTGGTACTTCAAGGCATACCCGGAGGGAGCTTAGACGACAGGCACATGTAGCACAAGCACAGGCCACCAACACCATCCTTGCATACATGAAGATGTTGGTCCCTGTTGTGAATGCCATTGCTGCCAGGGTGGGAGTTGAAGGCATTCCTACTGTGCCAGAAGAGGGGAGCCAGTCATGATCGCCAAGTCGAGCCCGATGATGAAGCAGAAGATGAGGATTCGTCTGATGAATCCTCCAGTACTGATGGAGATGAGAGTGTTCCTCCGCATGCCCTTGCTGATATAGTTGAGGAGTCCTTTAGTGATGCTGAGATGGATAGCTAGCTTCTTCTTCTCTCTCTCTATTCATTTAGTTGTGAATAATACTTTTTTCTTTCATTTGTGGCTTCATCTTTCGCTTCTTAAAACTTTATTATCTGATTTTTGAAACACTTGAACAAATGATGGATGATTCAGTTTTATATAGTAAAAGCATCAGTTATTTCCTTTCTCCATATGTGCTTTGATGAATCTTCTTACAGGTATTGGTTTTTCCCACCTTTGTCTATTTCTGACAAAAAGGGGGAGAAGTGATTATAATTCTGAATGATTACCTAACATGGAGTATGTATGAATATGGGAGAGAGAATTCATACACATAGGGGAATCCCTATGTTTTCATGTGTTTTTCATTACTAGATATTATGTTTCATTACTTATCTATACTATCTTGTTTTGGCATGAGTTTGAATTCTTTGCAGGAAATTATCAAAAGACTACTCCTAGGGTTTAGATGTCATAACTATGGGGTAGTGTGTCTTTATTTTGTTTTGAGTTCATTGTAAGAGGAATTATGCTGTAATGGGGAAGGGCTATTTTTGTGTTAATCTTATATATTGTTTTTATCACGAAATCGACAAAGGGGGAGATTGAAAGGTCAATGTTTTATGTTTGTTGAATTTCGTGTCAAAAGTAAACTTAAGATGATCGTTGTAAATCTGAGTTAGAGTCTAGAGAGTCTTGGTTCACATCGGTTGAAAAAGAAGAAATCAACAAAAGCTCCTAAGCACTCAACTCACTACCGAAAGACATCCTAGGATGGTAAAGGACTTAGAAAACTAAGTACCATAGGTGGTTAGATTATTAAGAGTGTTTCCCACACGTTTGAACTGATTAAAAATGTTTTAAAAAGAAAAAATCAGAATCTGGACAGTTTGAGTTTTGAAACCAAGAAGCTTGGTTTCGAAACCAACTGTGATGATGGTTGTAGTTAATAGGGAAAAGTCAGTTTCAAAATCAACCTCAGTTTGATTTCGAAACCAAACTTTATCTGATAATAGAGTTGGTTTCGAAACTAAATAGTTTAGTTTCGAAACCAAAACCTCATCTATCATCAGATGAAGTTTGGTTTCGAAACTAACAGGTTGGTTTTGAAACTAAAAGACAATAACCATCACAGATCCATTTTGGTTTCGAAACCAAATTAGGTCAGTTTCGAAACCACCCGTTGGTTTCAAAACTAACTGGCTTGGTTTCGAAACCATCGCCTAGATTTGTTTTTGCATATGTGATTTTCTGAGCTGTTAAGTAACTTTTTAGCACATTATTGCTCATATTCCTCTAAGTCTTGTTTTAGGGAGATAATTGAGCGTATGAAATATTTCTAAGTGGGATGAGAGGCTCAATGGAATGATCTCTCATTTCCAATAATGGTGTCTACTATTAGACTTAGAACTAATAATTTAGTCTAGGATTGAGCTGGACATCTTCATTATAAATAGGGGTTGAATCTTTAGTATTCAATCAATCATTCATCTTTCACCACAACAAGCACTTGAGAATCTTCAACTCTAAATGCTTAGTTCTCAAGCTTGTTAAACTTGGTTCAAATCCTTACCATTTTAAACCAAAAACTCTTTTTTTGTGTGCCGGTGGTATTCCGATGGTGGAGCTTGGAAGTGTCAATCTCGTGGTGATACTTGAGGAGTCAAGTATTGGTTCACGGTGCGGGACTTGCGAAGGTTAAGTTGGAGACACATCATCGTCTACTAAGAGGCAAATTCGTGGAGTTCGAATTTGTTGAAGAACTGTACACCGTAGCTGTTGGAGCGTAGAGGGAGTCGTAATTCGTGTCCATCGAGTGGTAAATTGGTTTGAAAGTTTTCGTTACTTTTAGTGGATTCATTTCTGGACTAGGTCCCGGGGTTTTTCCCAGTTTGGGTTTCCTCGTAAACAAAATCTCTTGTGCATGTTTTCATATTTGTTATGAGATTGAAATATTCGATTCTTGTTTCCGTAAGTTAAGAATCGAATAAGTCAATACTCCTGATTAGAGATTTTAGTTTTGTTCTTTATCACCAATTTAATTTTTTATTTGGTGATTGTGTAATCCTTATCCTAGTAACATTGACATACAGTTATTCCAACTAAACTGTAGGGCATTTAGATTTTCAATTAGGTTGAATTAGAGGTGGATGAGGCTTGATCTCGTAGTTCACGCGAAATTTTGGCTGTTTAGCATCCGGGGCGAAAATCGGTGTTTACAGTATATGACAGAAAATCAAAAGCACACTACAAAACATTTCTCCGTTTCATTAACTTATTACGCATGTATATTGTACAAACATCTCATGTCCATTTAACACTTCATTCTCGTTCTGTATTATTTCGTTGCTTGACGTAAGCCCATCTTGGGATGCATCATCCATGATGAACTATAAATCGAAGTTCTCATTTACAACAATGTGGTATATTATTATAAACATTTTACGCCATTAAAAATTGTTAGAAATAAGAACATGTGGGATGAAGTTCATAATAAGGCAACAACTGCGTGTAAATTGAGATATAATACTTTTTATACAACCACGGGTTTGGTATGCGCGGTACGTTTACTTGCAAATAAATAAAACATATATGTTATTTTAACTTGCACATATATTTGGGATATACGATACTTTTACTTGCACATAGATGAGTATTCGCTACTTTTACTTGCACATGAATTTATTATACGCGATACTTTTACTTGCACAGATATTTCTTGTATGAGATACATTTATTTGCATATAAATTTCATGGATGAACAAAGAACAGTCTAATTGCCGATGTCTGGTTTAGTTGTCATGGCAACGACCCTAATTTGGAGGGAGGGTGATTAAGAAAGAACTTGAGTTCAGAGGGAAAGTGATGAGGTAAGAGAGAAAGAGGAGAGAAAATAAAAAGAGAAGGGAAACTTGAGCCTTATGTCGATGTCTAAAATTGTTGGGTTAATCGATTTAGGTCGATCTTCATCGTCGATCTTATTCTCTGGTACAATCAAAAAATTTTGAGAGTGGGGAGAGAACTGAGGGAAGAAGAAAGAGATGGAGAGTTTGCATTCCAATCCTTAATTTGGAGACGTATATCACACTGCCTATGTCTTTCTCCGATGAGTAATCGTGTGGTGAGGGTCGGAACTGGATTCGTCGAAGGAAAAAATAGAAAGAAAGAGAGGAAAGGAATAAGAGAAAGAAGAAATGGGGTATTTGAGAAGTGGGTCGGGTTATATGGGTTGGGTTGGGAGGGGATAGGGGTGGGTTTTCAGGGACAAAAATGGAACTTTTTATGGGACCGGCCCATTTAGTCAATTATTTTGGGCAGGTCCCCAAACGGTGGAGTTTCTAAACCATCAGAATTTATAACTCCTTTGCCCTAATTTAATCACATATATTGTAAAATATTGAGCTGCTTTATATCTTTCTTTCTTTTCCTTTTTTTTTCTTTTTTTTTTTTCTTTCATATATCTATATTGCAAGAGATAATAAATGGAGTTTAGAAGCGGTGATAGACATATTGATGATCTGGTGGCTAATTTTTAGAGAGGATGTTCTCTTCACCATATGTAGAGCATCATATTTGAAAATCAGCATATTCTAAAATTTCTAACCCTCTCAAATTAGCCCTTAGAAATTTGGTATATTTTTTATTTTTTTACTGTTAATTTTTGGTAGACTTTTAAGAGGGTAAGAAAGTTTAGAACGAAGTGATTTCCATAAATGATGATATACATAGATCTTCATGTGGTACTACAAAATGAGGGGCTTCAATGAGATTGAATGAGGTGGAGCTTAATAACTCCTCTCTATTAAAAAAAAACTTATTAACTAAAAAGATATTTTAAACTTCAAAATAATGTTTATTATTTTTTAACTTTAATATGAAGTACTATTTTAAATTAAAAACCAATTTTAATTCAAGAGAAGCAATTATTTTATAAAAGAAAATCTTAGCATATTAAAAAATGAGTAATACTATAGGGACACGTTGACAAACTAATGTTAAACACATTAAACATGCGAGTCTAGCATAGAGAAGATCCATGGAAAGATTTTGTATGAATGGTCTCCTCATCATGAAAATCATCATCACAAAAAAATCTCCCAATATAAACATCTAATCATTTTAAATAATCCCTTCGAAACCAACAAATTTTTAGACAATTTTTGTTGCATCAATTTCCGATAATCAACTTTTGATGGGCTAAAATTTTTATAACTGGCTGATTTTTGGTGAGGATGATCTATATGACGATGAGAACATCCTTATATACTAAAAACCAACCCTTGGACCATCTCCATGTAAGACACTAATATGTAACTTCCTGACACACTATCTTTGCAGTTTAAATTTAATGAAACAAATCTATTTCTCTATTATATGTTTACTGAAAGCCCTGAAATTTGATCAATTTGACTTTCAGTTAAATTAGAATCTTTTTCTTTTCTTTGATGGGTTTTATCAATTTTATGTTTTCTTTTCATTGATTTTCAGTTCAACTTTAATTGTAACACCCCACTTTTCAAATCTTATGATCTAACTAGGATCATTAAACTTGAAAAGAAGAGTATTCGAAGGATACATGATTAAAGGTGTTATAAGAACAAAGATTGGTAATTCCTTCTCTTTATTCCATATAAGCCAATCATAATAGGTCAACAAAATTACATCAAAGAGTAGTTAAAAGTTAATTCATGGTTAACTAAGTTTAACTAAAATAAATCAAAGGGTTTTGTACATATATAATTCACCTTAAGTTATTTTTAAGTCATTCGAAAACTAAACGAAAATAGACAAAAAGATCTAAGATATCATAGAAAGATTTTCAATTTGAAAATCATAAAATACTGTAAAATCGACCATGACTGGGTCTATCTGCACTGACAGCAGAAATCTAGCAACGTGACGTTTAACCCTTTTAAAACAAGACCATAAGTAATCCAAAAATTATGAAATTTTAGGAGGAAATAACTGAGTTTATTTTGAAAATAATCCAACCGACAAAATATCATTCCGATCTTAGAATTAAGAGAAACAATTTAAGCATCGTAGTACTATTAGATTTTGAGTTCAAAAATAAACTTGAAAAATTACAATTCCAACATATAAAACCATTCTCCAAACCAAAATAAAACTTAAAGCATCCCATAATCCCTGTGATATAATACATAAAGTAGTGTGATCAAATAAATTAAGCACCTACAAATTTATGCTAGAAAGTAAGTCTTTCTACAAACGTCAAATTCACGATCTACGCTCCAACACCTAACTCGAACTCTGTGGGGGAAAAATTATCGGGGAGAGCCAAGCTCAGTAGGAAACTCACCAAAAATAATAGATACAAACATGTATGAATGAGGAAACACATTTAAAATGCAACAAAACATATGCAACAGCAGAAACTACGTTTTTCAATTAAGAGCGTTGTTGAAAACTCTACAGTGTTACTAAAATTTAACAAAACCTTTGTTGTTTGTATTTTCTAAGGCCTTTTAGCCACATTTTTATTTATGTCCGAACTGTCACAAATATCATATTAATGTTTTTAATTAATCTTACAAGTAAGGGCTTGTGGTGACCCAACGATTATCAAGAATCATCTTCTGTGGGAACCACATTTTCGTGGAAAGCCATTAGGGGGTTACTGATCATTGATTTTATTAAATCATCTCACTTTCATATTTACCACATTTTATCTTGCATAGATCTCAAATAACCATACTATTCCATCATAAAATACAATTTTAAATAGATTTCGTGATCTAATAAACAAATATGATAGATTTTCTTACCTACATGATTTGTTCAAAAATAATATAATTAAGAATATAGGTTTTATACTACAGTTTCGACCCCTACCTTGATTTGCTTCTAATACTAGTATGAAAACTCCCCTTTTGATGTTGAAAAATATCTCTTCTTTAAATTGAAAATCTTCTGTTTTGATGTCAAAAAATACATCTTCTAGTTGAAACACCCTTCTTTTTGTATAGGTTTAATGGTGGGAAAATAAGGTTTAAAGTTTGAAGAAGTAAATGAGCTTGATGTTGAATGGTCTAGAAGATAGAGTACAAATGCAGAAAACTTCTTCAAGGTACTCATTTCCATTTGGTTTAAGCCTCTTTATATAGGCTTCCAAAAGGTTTTCTATCATGATGGTGGAAAACAATAGTGCAACTATCATTATATAGTGGTGGTTGAAAGTCAAAAATCCTTACGGTTATTAGTTGGAATAACCGTATGTCAATGTGACTAAGGTTAAAGATTACACAATCACCAAATAAAAATAATATTGGTGATAAAGATGGAAACTAAAATCTCTAATCAAGAGTATTGACTTATTCGATTCTTTAACATGCGGAAACAAGAATCGAATATTTCAATCTCTT
>MVGT01001777.1:28872-48834 GCA_002174775.1 Macleaya cordata
TGCTAGGATGAGTGAGAAACAAAATGGTGGTGATCAGTGTAATTATTTTTCATAAGTTGAGGTCCATGGAAGGAAATCTCCAAGATATTATATATGGATAAGAAATCTAAAGTATATACTGATCAAGATTAATATCTAATTCGGAACAACACAAAAGACTTGTTCAAATTATTTCACTATTATAATGAGGCTTCACATTTGATAAAAATGAGCCGACGTAAGCTATTTCCTGTCCATTTGCATCACGAAAACATTTACAAGCCAATTCAAAATAAAAAATAAATTTGAGAGTCATCTTTGACCTCCGGTCTTACAATGAGTGGTTGGATCAGTTTCACACTACTAAAACATTGGGTTCCATAAAAAAGGCCACGGTTTTAGAATAAATGGTACCAATAATTATGTGTTACATATTGTCTGCCCATGCTAACCGTCACGAAAAAAATAGTCCGATTAAGAATTGTGGCCAAAACTGATGACATGCATGTATGCATCAGCGATGGTGTGAATTAAAAACGTTCTTTAGGTTTTAGTAGGAGTTTTAGCGACGGGTTTTTGGTCTTAGAATTGTGGCTTTAAGGTTTATAGCCACGGTTAAACATCATTGCTAAATCATAAATTCAGGAGGATTAGGTATATGATAAGCCCTCCAGGGAGAGTCAACCTTGTAGATTCTCAGTGATGCGTGCTGATATTGATGTCTCTCTTTTTTGTCGTCAATGTTTCCTCCCATGAAAGAGCCTCCTATATTTTCTGCTCCACAAGTCCAGCAAGCAGGAAATTAAATTGCAAGAAAACATGCAGTAGTCACCGTCGAGTACCCCACATCATTCTTTAAGCCATTTTATGGGACTCAATATGTGAGTGGTTGTGATCCCCTCCGATAACCCTCCCATAATTTGGAAGATTTTAGGATTAAAACTTCTTGAACGTTGTTTGTTATTAGTTTGTCTTATGTAATCTTAAATATTGTTTATAGCTTGTTGGCAGTGTTTAATCTTGATCGTGATAGATCAAATGTTGTTGATAGTTTTTCTGCACTTCTCCCATATTTATCATGGTTTATCTTCGCCTTAAAAACATGTATTTTGAGCAAAGTCTAAGTACTTTAACAGAGTTTTGAAAAGCATCTGGTCAGACTGGAAGTCTATCTCCATTCAAAATTTGTAGATATATAGTCCAAATCTCAACAGTGCCATAAGATTTGTAGATTAATAATTAAGGATTTAAATCTATGATAAAAAATTAATCGATTGATTGATCAAGGATTGGTATAGACTTAGTTTTTCAAGTCCTAGGCCCCATAAATGAGAATCCTGCAGATATGCTGACAACGGTGGTACCATTGATTAAGTTCGAACTTGATCAAATATCCTACAGGTGGAGGCGTCATAAGGCGCAATGAGGTGGCAATGATGTACGTGAAGAGAAGAACAGTAGAGGAGCCATTTGGTAGAATATCGTCAAAGGTGGAGAATTGTTAGTTTGTCGATATTTAGAAGGACTCTTATTTAGAGTCCCACTAGGTTTTAGAAATTTCTTTCTCTTGTATTTGAGGGACTTGCTATTTTAGGTGGGTTTCTTTTTCATATCTAGTTTAGGATTCTCTTTTCCTTCTAGGATTGGGATACCTATTGGAGGCTATAAATATGGGAGTATGGCATTAGCTTAAAGTAATCAGAAAACAACATTGAGAGTGTGAGATCTCTTAAAAGGGTTGTGAGTCTGAGAACAAGAGAAAAGAAAGGCCGGCAGCCCTTTAGGGCTGCCGTATGGCGTTCAACCATTGAGAGAGGGTTGTGAGTTAGGTCTTTACAACATTGAGGTTTCTCTTGTAAGGAGTTGTGAGGTTTTCTCTTGTGGTGTGTGGGCTGCCATTGAAGGTGAGTCTCTTGTAACTGTTTCTTCGATATTTTCATATAGTGGAAAGGATCATCATCGCCCGTGGATGTAGGCAATCTTGCTGAACCACGTAAATCTTGTGTTGTATGTGGTTTGTTTATTTCTCATTCTTTCGTTCTTGTTTTGCATATTTGATTCGTCTCGTAGATTTTGCATATGTGATTGAATCGATTTCTCCGAAATTCCTAACATATAGGAAAAGCCTTGGGTTAACAAAACTCCCTCTCTTAGGTGTGGGTTAAAAAAACCTACATTATAAACATATGGCCCAATCTATTATCTATTATTGGGTTAACAAAACCCTCTATCTTAGGTGTGGGGTTAAAAAACCTACATTATAAACATATGGCCCAATCTATTATCTATTATTGGGTTAACAAAACCCTCAATCTTAGGTGTTGATTAAAAAAATCTATATTATAAACATAAATTCAAATTCTAAAACAACTAAATTTTATAATTATCTAATAAAAAATTCAAATTTTTTTTAAAAAGAAGCCCCCATGCCTTGTATGGGATATAGAGGCTAGTAATATACTATAGGAGAAGCCTTGGGTTAACAAAACCCTCTCTCTTAGGTGTGGGTTAAAAAAATCTACATTATAAACATATGGCCTAATCTATTATCTATTATTGGGTTAACAAAACCCTCTATATTAAGTGTGGGTTAAAAAAACCTACATTATAAATATAAATTCAAATTCTAAAACAGCTAAATTTTCTAATTATCTAATAAAAAATTCAATTTTTTTTTTAAAGAAGCTCTTGTGCTTTACAGGGGATATGGGGGCTAGTATTAACATATTGAAATTGTATATCAAGTCATTTTAAAAATCTAAGTCTACCAAAAGTTAAAAGCATTAAAATCATTCAAGTAAATCAAATTCAAATTGTATATCAAGTCATATAACCTTCATCTCAAATTCAGCAGATGCATGTGTGGAGAAGAGAGATTAATCAAATAGAGCAAACGAGAAAGAGAAGAGGATGACAGGTTGAATACAATGGATATGGATAAAGATTTTGATGCAAAATAGTGTTTTTAAAGGTAAATATGGATCATTTTAATTTATTTTTGTTAATTTGGGTGTGAAAAATGTTTTTATGGGTGTGACTAACAACTGCATATAAATATAGGTCGTTTGCCTTGACCATAAGAATTAGGAACAAGGTTATTTTTTATTAAGTTTGTAAAAAAAGATGATTCTAACAGATGGGGAAAGCCATATAAAAAAACGAATAGATGGTTCGTTCATTGAACACAATGATGAAAAATAATATTCTTCTTCTTTTTTTTTTTGACCTAGAAAAATGAGTGCAATTTTGCAGAGCACAAAGTCGATAACAAGACTAGGCCATGTGATTATAAAGGACTTAGATAGTCAACTCCACCACTATACTGACCGTTGTTGACCTTTAAATCCCCACCAATCACATATTGAGATATGGTAAGATTATGCATCATGGTGCTTTCCTGGGACAACCCTTTCTTTAATAGAAAATTCTAAAACAAACTATTTTAAGAATTTTTTTTTTCTTTTCGGTTTTTCTGAAAATTAGGGGCCCAGAAATGACAGGAAAAAAAAAACTAACAAATAATAGCAAAATATTTTAAATGAAAAAATTTTTATTTTTATTTTTTTTATCGAATAAGGTTTTCAGGTCATATAACCCGACTAATCCTAATGGACCAGCTACGGACCACAACCGCCACCGAATCACAGAAATCAACCAGAAACATTATTATTGTTT
Organism: Macleaya cordata; assembly: GCA_002174775.1. Lineage (NCBI taxonomy): Eukaryota > Viridiplantae > Streptophyta > Magnoliopsida > Ranunculales > Papaveraceae > Macleaya > Macleaya cordata. Next base: position 32,527 of record MVGT01001777.1, read on the forward strand.
TTTTATTAATCTTTGGAAAAATCTTTTAAGTATGGATTAGGAAGACATTAAAACCATTTTTAAGGCTTTTGAAATATTCCCATTGAATTAATAAAAAATTATCCTGTTTATTTTACTTACCCCATGTTGACTGTTAAGATTAAGAACAAAATTTTATAATGTGATTAGGCGAAGAACTAGACAAAAATTATAGAAAAAAACGTCGTATTGTATTTTAGTTTTCTTCGTTTACTTATTTATTTATTTTGCAGGAAATAATGTGTTAATAGCTGATCAATCCATCCCCGGCGGCTCTGGGCATATACATATAAGCAGCCACTTTAGACCCTGATTTTTTGTAAATGTAAGGCATCAGTTTTTCAAATTTTTTTTTTAGTCCGATAAAAAAAATTATTTTATGAAACTAATATAAATATAGAGAATTAGGTTCTACAACAAAAGTTTTGTGGACAATTAATTTTAAGACAAATTCTTATGTGGAATTCAAATAGAGATTATCAAAGAGCTGAGTTTTTAGGAGAGTGTTTTCACCACATAGATCATAGGAAATTCCTAGGAGTGAATCCGAATCAAGCTGTTTAACTAGATTGGGTATATTTTTCAATGGGGTTTGTGGTACAACCACTAGACTTGCCATTTTCAAATACTTTCTAGATAGGATAATTTACATAATAAGAAGAACATATTCACTCGAAATCAGTAATTCGGTAATCTTCATGTCAACCCCACAATGAAGGGCTTCAATAGATTGAATAATTAGGGCCAAAAAAAATGGGACGTCATGTATATTCCAAATTTTTCAGTTGCTCCAATGATCCATAAAATTGGATGGCTTCCAAGAAATACCATTTCTCTAATGTACATAAAAAACACCTTAGTTTGAGAAAATTGCACCTAAATCACCATTTTAAAACTAAATACAAAAACAACACCCACCTCTTATTTTACCCCAAAATATTCTAAAAATACCCTCTTTGCTTTTTACTGTATGGACCCTTTATTTTTCAATCTAGACCCTTATTCTTCAATCTAGACCCAATTCTAGACCCCTACATGTGGGATCATTTTATCTAAAAAGTAAGAGTATGTTGGGCAATATCCTTATTTAGTTTAAAAAAATAAAGATATTTTACCCCAAAATATCCTTTTTTTTAATGAAATGATCCAATATGTGGGGTTAGAATTAAGTCTAGATTGAAGAATAAAGGGTCTAGATTGAAGAATTAATGGTCTAGACAATAAAAAAACTAAGAGAGTACTTTTGAGAGATTTTGAGCAAAAATTAGAAGAGGATGTTTTTGTATTTAGTTTGAAAATGATGACTTGAATGTAATTTTCATAAACTAAGGTATTTTTAATGTATTTTTCTCGAAAAAGAAATATGAAAATCCGCACTGAAATTAAAACGGCTTAAAATACAAAAATATGGATTGACAAAACGTTAAAAAGCCATTTTAATAATTTTTAGACTTTCTTCGTCTGCTAAAAAAACCGAGATTTTCCTTTTCTTTAAGAAACGACATACACGCCAGTTGGATGCTCTCAGACAAAATGTATTTAATAATGTAGGTCCCGCGTGACTTGGAGAGATTCTCGTTTTTTTTTTTTATTCTTTTTCTTTTGATGCAGTTAACTCTGTGAATTTTTAATTTGGATTGAATAAGTCAAATTCGAATAATTAATATTTGGGTCTTGATGTCTATGGTTCGCCGAGTGGCTTTGGCGGCCGACTCGGTGGTGACTGAGTTCGAGACAGGGGCGAATCAATTCGACCTAAAAAAGTAATATCAAATAAAATAATAAAATCAAGTTAAAAAGGCCCAGTCTTGGCTGAGTTAGGTCAAACTAAACAATAATTATAAAAATGAAAAATAATAAAACTAATTTTAATCAGTCAAGTGGGGGACAAGTTAAACCTAGCAGATAAATAATATAAAACACAAAAAATTAATAAAAATGAATTAAACCGACCGAATGAAATCTAACCGAACCAAAACATAACCAACTCGCTCGGTAAAGATTAAGTCCGATCCGAGTCAACAGAGTCAGGCCCGACTTTGGCTGTGTTGGCAAACCATGGAGCTACCCGACTCAGGAGTAGTAGTGCAGAACAACACGTATGCATAGTAATTGTTGACCGTGCTATTGCCAAAATGAGATATCTTGAGATGAGTGATGCTACTGCTAGCTAGAACCAATGAAAGGTATTAGAATGATAGCATCTTATTTTTTCTCTATTGAGAAGATAATCATCATAATAAATCGTCTTTCGAATCATCTCTATGCGGAATCGTACAAAGATGTAAACGGTGTGTAAGAATAATGTGGATAGAAGTGAAACATGTTAATAGTTTAAGAAAATGGGTGGAAATCACTAAGTACTTCGTCAATGTCTCTCCTTCGGAATTTCCTTGAAAAATTCGTAACTATCTCATTGTATTTCTGATTTTGTAGATATTGTTGTCCATTTTAAATTGTGGTTAATTAATGTTTCAGCTAAATTGTGGTTAACTATCTCATGTCATTTAATTAAAATATTCAACAACAAAAAAAAAGGTCATTTAATTAAAATTGTGGTTAGTTAACGTTTTAGCTAAATTTGCATTAGATTGTAAGAATTGTTATTGGTGGCTTTCGTCGTCACCTCTTACTAGTTACTTGTATAGAGTCTGCAATCCACTCTGATTTGCAACATCTATCTCTATCTATATAAGGGGCTGCCCCCTTAAGCCATTTGGATTGGGTAGGGGTTGCCAACCCCTAAAATATTAGGAGAGAGAAAGAGAAGTGAAACATGTAGAATATGAGTCCAAATCTAATGACCTCAATATCTTTTCTTGTCCTTTTGCTGACTTTTCACTGTGAGGTCCACACTGAAATGATCTAATGACTAATATTTTGTGAAAAATATTCTCTTCAACCTATAGATCATTTTCACAAAAAATAAGCTCATTTTAAAACTTCTAACTCCATAAAAAATTAATTGTAAAATTAATTGTTCATTGCTTAAAATAAAAATAAAATGTTAACGGCTAATTTTACAATCAACTTTTGATGGGGTTAGAAATTTTAGAATGGGCTGATTTTTTTGTGAGAATGATCTATAGGTTGAGGTTATTAGATCTTTTCTGTGTGGGACCCACAATGAAAAGTCAGCAAGTGACGGGGAGGGACAGAGGTTATTGGATTTGGACTCGTAGAATAAGGGTAAAAATATCTATCCCCGATCCTCCTCCTTTAGGGCAAGTACCATGGAAACCTCGAACAAGTAAAAAAAAAAAAGCATTTTTTGAAGTTTAGGCAAGTACCATGGGCACCACAAATAACCAAATTCCTCCTTCCGATTTTAGATTTGGGGCTGGAGCAAGGGGTTTGAAGGAGGAGGCAGATAGTGTGTCGTGCGGCACAACCTGTGCTATACACAAAAATGATACGGAGGATTTGTGTGGGGACGTGAGCAAGAGTAGGTAGAGAGAGAGAAACTGTGTAAAATTAGGAGCTAAGGCTGCTGCTGATGAACAAAAATCCCAACCTATCTACAAAGATTTTTTTCTCTCTCTAATTTTTTTGCTTTCTCTCTCTAAAATAAATGCACGGCCTGCCGTGTGGCACTATTTGTGCCATATGGCACTAAATGTGTCGTGTGTCCCTTAATTTCCCATAGCACTTGCCTTTAATAGTGTGTGCGCAATGACATGACTCTAAAATACCGAGGTTAATTTGGGCAGCTCTAAAGATTCATTAAAATACGAAAGATCAATTATTTAAGTAAGTAATTACACTAAAGGGTTATTTGTTTTTTTTTTTTTGTTGTTGTTGTTTGACTTCAAATTCCGAATTCTACTGCAGTTCAAGTCTATTTAGATACTTAAAAAGTTGCATGAAATTTATGTCTGAATTCTATAAATGAGAGCGGTTATTGCACCCCTCGTTAGGGAGCCCAATAATGGCCCCTCCATCTGGTTCGTTAATTTACTTGAAATAAACGGTTAGATCCATGCTGATGTGGCGCAGAAGAGAAATTGAGGTTGGGTTGTTTCAATTTATGGGCTTCAAAAAGTACCGTACTCCTCATTCATACGACCGAAATCCTCTGCAAGTTTTGGCTCTTTTTTTTTTCGGTTTTGGGTTTTTTTCTTCCTCATCTCTTCCCGTCGCCGTCACCGCTTCTCCGACAGTATGTTTTAGGTCCTTTAAAAATTTCAGAACATTCCAACGGTGCTTCACCATTAATGAAGTATCCATCAGTGAAGAAAATAATAAATTTATTTTAAAGTTTGACTTCTCCACCGAAAATAACAAATCCTAAAGTTCGAATATGAACTAATTAGTTCTGAACTCAGTTTTTTTTCAATCGAAAATCAAATTCAAGTGCCCTAAAGAATTTGAGATCAGAAAATTTACACCCAAAGAGGATTAGAAAATTTACACTTAAAGAGAGATCTAAATGATTTTGAGGGAAATAAGAGAAGGGAGAAGACCACCACCAACTCCACCATCCATTGTCAACACCACCATCGCCACCACCGCCTCCACCCTCCACGACCAAGCCAGCACCACCATGCCAGCAACACCATATCTCAAGATCTCTCTAGATCTTCCTCTTCCTCTCAAAAATTAAAAAAAGATCTCCCTCTCAAAAAAAAAAACTCCAAAATCAATTTCTTCTTCATCTTCAACATTTCTAAACTATCGCTGCTCCTCATCGCCTCTTTCTCTCTCTAAAACCAGTTTTACTTTTAGGTTTTTTTTTTTAATTTTCTTGACAGGGGAGACGAAGAAAGAGAACATGATGGATTTTTAACTGCTGGGGTCCACCCCACGTCATGGTGTTTTGTAGTCGAAAAATTGAAAGTGGCTAATTTCAATTTCTCTTTTAGGTTAGATCAGCATGGATCTGAACCGTTAATTTTAAGTTAATTAATGGACCAGATGGAGGGGCCATTATTGGGCTCCCTAACGAGGGGTGCAATAACCGCCCTCTCTATAAATACATGAATAAGTTTTGCGGAAACAAAACACTTTCTTATTTGGTTGTGGATTTTGAATTCAACAGAAATGAGTGCTAACATGAGTTAAAAACGTCACAAATAATTAATTTTTGATGTACTTCTATAGAATACATTTTTTTTTTGTCACATCCTAAAAAAATATATATGCGCAAAATTATTAGAAATGAACATAGTTCTATTTGTTTGCCATTAAACATAGCATAAAAATGATTTTTTTTTTGAAGTAAGGAATTAATGCATAAGATACATATTTAAGAAGATACACCATGAAAACATCACAAAATACATCAAGGAAACCACCACTAAAAGGAGTTATTAGATTTTTATACAACGGTTTCTGGGCCCACATAGAAAAAAGATTATCGCTAACGACGAGAGCGATGTGTCTGTCGAACGGTCTGTCGGTCTGTCTGTCCTAATTGAGTTGGAATAAAACACACAAAAATAACTCATAAAATTAGTTAGACTTTTAGACCGTTTTGGAGTCTTCTTAATCCATGGCTTCTTACCGTGACTTGCAACTTGTGCTACATGACTACATTCAAGCATCCCAACCCACCAACCACCGTACTGTATCAGTCGGCCAATGGGTAAATCAAAGATAAATATGATGATTTGGACTTTTGTGATCTGCATGTATACTACGAGGGTCACGAAAACCCAACTTATGATTGGTAGGGACTTAAACAGTCAGCAATTATCAAGGATTTTGTTAACATGTGCTCTTAGGGCACATGATAAGCTTTTAGGTTTTGTGTTTTGTTTAGTTTCTTAAAGTTGTCTAAATAGACTGATTTTTGGATATGTTGTTATTTATAATATTTGGATCATATCTAAAAAAATCAGCTCAATCCGAGACCTCTAATACCCTCTAGTACCCCAAATACTTAATTTTAACTTTAATAGTGTGAATGAACGGCTGACATTTAAACTGATTTGTTTAGAGGGTTAGATATTTCTGATTAAACTGATTTTTTGTGGACATCTTATAAATATTGATAATATTATGTCTACAAAAATTCAGCTGATTTGAAGACCTCTAACTAGCAAAAAAAGCTCCTTCAAAAATAACCTTATCCTGTGCCTTAGGACACACATTAACAAGACCCAATTATCAATAGACCCATAGGCCATAGCACTGCCACCCATCACATGATGGTTTCTTGTAGTTATATCTCGTACTAAGTAATTAAAGAAAATAGTAACAATGTCTAATTAAAAAGAGGGAGGTTATTGCACCCCTCTTAGAACACCCCTCCAGTGGGACCCACATGCGATGCATTTAGGGGCTGATTTTTTTAAAGGATGTTCTTCTCACTATGTATATCATCATATTAAAAAATCATTTCGTTCTAAAACTTCTAACCCCTTCAAATTAACCTTTAAAAATTAGTAATTATTTAGTAACTATTTGAGGGGTTAAATAATTACCAATTTTTAAGAAGTAATTTGATGAGGTTAAAAGTTTTAGAACGATGTGATTTTTTAATACGATGATATAGATAGTAAGAAGAATATTCTCTAAAAAAATCAGCCCTTAGATGCATCACATATGAACTCCACAGGAGGGAGCGTTATAAGGAAGCGTTCAAAGAGGGGTGCAATAACCTCCTTCAATTAAAAATGTCTTAAGCTTATAAATTTTTTACAAATCATAATTGCAAGAGCGCAAATCAAGGGCAAGGTTCCGGGGCAACGAGCGAGAGTCCCAAGGGAGTGTACGTTCTGAAGACTCCAATTTACTTATAAAACNAATACGTGAATAAGTTTTGCCCAAACAAAACAATTTCATATTTGGTTGTGGATTCTAAATTCAACAAAATGAGTGCTTACTTGAGTTAAAAATGTGACAAATAATTAATTTTTGATGTAATTTTATAGAATATTTTTTTTTGTCACATCCGACAAAAATATATATACGCAAAATTATTAGAAATGAACATAGTTCGATTTGTTTGCCATTAAACATAGCATAAAAAGGATTTTTTTTTTGAAGTAAGGAATTAATACGATGATACACCATGTAAAACATGTGAGAAGCGTACTAACATCGCAAAATACACCACCCAAACCACCACTAAAGGCAGTTATTAGATTTTTATACAACGGTTTCTGGGCCCACATAGAAAAAAGATTATAGCTAACGACGAGAGCGATGTGTCCGTCTATCGGTCTGTCTGTCCTAATTGACTTGGAATAAAACACACAAAAATAACTCATAAAATTAGTTAGACTTTTAGACCGTTTGGAGTCTTCTTAATCCATGGCTTCTTACCGTGACTTGCAACTTGTGCTACATGACTACATTCAAGCATCCCAACCCACCAACCACCGTACTGTATCAGTCGGCCAATGGGTAAACAAAAGATAAATATGATGATTTGGACTTTTGTGATCTGCATGTATACTACGAGGGTCACGAAAACCCAACTTATGATTGGTAGGGACTTAAACAGTCAGCAATTATCAAGGATTTTGTTAACATGTGCTCTTAGGGCACATGATAAGCTTTTAGGTTTTGTGTTTTGTTTAGTTTCTTAAAGTTGTCTAAATAGACTGATTTTTGGATATGTTGTTATTTATAATATTTGGATCATATCTAAAAAAATCAGCTCAATCCGAGACCTCTAATACCCTCTAGTACCCCAAATACTTAATTTTAACTTTAATAGTGTGAATGAACGGCTGACATTTAAACTGATTTGTTTAGAGGGTTAGATATTTCTGATTAAACTGATTTTTTGTGGACATCTTATAAATATTGATAATATTATGTCTACAAAAATTCAGCTGATTTGAAGACCTCTAACTAGCAAAAAAAGCTCCTTCAAAAATAACCTTATCCTGTGCCTTAGGACACACATTAACAAGACCCAATTATCAATAGACCCATAGGCCATAGCACTGCCACCCATCACATGATGGTTTCTTGTAGTTATATCTCGTACTAAGTAATTAAAGAAAATAGTAACAATGTCTAATTAAAAAGAGGGAGGTTATTGCACCCCTCTTAGAACACCCCTCCAGTGGGACCCACATGCGATGCATTTAGGGGCTGATTTTTTTAAAGGATGTTCTTCTCACTATGTATATCATCATATTAAAAAATCATTTCGTTCTAAAACTTCTAACCCCTTCAAATTAACCTTTAAAAATTAGTAATTATTTAGTAACTATTTGAGGGGTTAAATAATTACCAATTTTTAAGAAGTAATTTGATGAGGTTAAAAGTTTTAGAACGATGTGATTTTTTAATACGATGATATAGATAGTAAGAAGAATATTCTCTAAAAAAATCAGCCCTTAGATGCATCACATATGAACTCCACAGGAGGGAGCGTTATAAGGAAGCGTTCAAAGAGGGGTGCAATAACCTCCTTCAATTAAAAATGTCTTAAGCTTATAAATTTTTTACAAATCATAATTGCAAGAGCGCAAATCAAGGGCAAGGTTCCGGGGCAACGAGCGAGAGTCCCAAGGGAGTGTACGTTCTGAAGACTCCAATTTACTTATAAAACGACTTTCTTTTGGAAGAGGAATTTAATTTTCATTTAAGAAAAAAATATTAAAAAAATAAAGGATATTTTTTTCATTTTTTTTTTTCAAATTTTCGCTTTTAAATATAAGATGCAACGGTAAAATACACGAATTTCCCACTGTTTATTTGAAAACTTCAGAAATTCCTTTTCTTGTAGCTGGTTGCCAGATTAGCAGTCTTGTCCCAACTGTGAGATTTTCAATAAACTTACACCAAAATCCTACATAATTTTCAATTGAAAGTTGATGGTAAAACTATTTTTCACATATCCTCGTGATTCACATTCATCCCAAAGTAATATGCATGATTATGCTTTCAGTAAGAAATTTTGTAGGCTTTTCGGTAAACATAGCATCACCATTTTCAATAGGTCCCCACCCCTATCCCTCTCGTCCAGTTCAAGATCGACCATTCCACCTACTTTATTAGAACCGGAACAGCTACAAACCAGAACCTTTCTGTATATAACACATTTCTATATAATCCTGACATTAATTCTAACGTTGGACGAACTCGATTAGCGAGGGGAAACACTAGAAATAGTTAACTCATTGACAGAGCAATCTAAAGATTGATCAGCTTGAACGACGAATCTCCCAACAGAAACTGCAGGTTGTTGAGGTTGGGGAAGGACTGAAGTTTCACTTCCCAGCATCACAACAACTGATGACATGTTAGGCCTAGCTGATGGGTCTTTTTGGACGCACAACAATCCGATTTGAATGTATCTCAAAAACTCAACTGCATTACATGACTCTGCGGTTAACAGTCGATCCATCAATTCCATCGCTTTGTCTTCACTCCATAATTGCCATGCCTGAAAAATCGTTAACCGGATTAGGCAAAATTTCTAATCCAAAATCCTTCATAGAAGTAACTAATATAGTGTATGGTAATTAATGAGTGATGAAACCAACATATGCCATGAGGCTTGGAGCTAGTCTTGACAGATGAAAGCCAGTACTCTTTTTCCCAGTGATTATTTCTAGCAAGAGAACTCCAAAGCTGAAAACATCACTTTTTATCGAATATAATCCCTCCATTGCGTACTCCGGAGCCATGTATCCGCTATTAGTTTCAAACAAAAAGAACAATTTGAAGTGAGTTAATTTGTAAATACAGTAAACTGATTAATCCATCGGAACAAAATCCTTAAAATAAGAGAAGGCCGCAACTAAGTTAAGGTTGCACTTACTATGTTCCAACAATTCTATTGGTACTAGCTTCACCTAGATTTCCTCCGAAAATCCTTGCCATGCCAAAGTCTGAAATCTTTGGGTTCAGATCATTGTCTAACAATACATTGCTAGCTTTGAGGTCTCTGTGAATGATTCTAAGTCTAGAATCCTGGTGAAGATAAAGAAGTCCCCGAGCAATTCCAATTATAATGTTAACGCGTTTTCTCCAATCAAGGTCTATTCGAGGCCTTGGATCTTGCCAAATGCAAACAGAAAATGAAGTCTGTCAAGTCATGATTTACGTCATTTGATACACCATAACTTGGGTTTATTTCATATGTTCAATATCTATTTACCATTTTAATCACATTACTATTGATGAACATTTATGTTCAATTTCAAAGTTTTGGAAGGGAAAAAGAGAGAATTTTCAAACCTAGGAAGACATCAAGGCTGCCGTTTGGCATGTATTCGTATACTAGAATCCTTTCTTCACTTTCAATACAACAAAGGAGGAGCCTCACAAGATTTTTGTGTTGAAGTTTCATTATTAGTAAAACTTCATTCATGAATTCCTCTGAACCTTGCTCCGAAGTACTTGAAAGTCTCTTAACTGCTACTTCCTGTCCGTCAGGTAGTTCACCCTGAAGAACATTTGTTCAATTAATAAATTTCGAATTAGCATACCAACATCTATCAATGGATAATTGATCTATTCTAGTCAAGACTTAATGAGGGCTATTCAAAAATTTCGTCGAACAAAACGCTTTACCTTGTAAACAAGGCCAAACCCGCCTTGTCCTAGTTTATTTGAATCAGAAAAGTTGTTTGTAGCTATAAGTATATCAACAAAGTTGATCGAGGGGAATTCTTGAGGTGTCATCTGATTCTCTCCTTGTATGTTCCGGTATGAGAAGGTTGGGCTAATTGGCGCCCCAACCACGTTGCGTAATGAAACTCCTTGATTACTAAATTCGGTTCCATCTGCTTACAAAAAACAACACTGTTTATCATTAAAAGAAATTGTCATGTTTTTTTGCTCATCTTCTTGGTTTATATTTACCTTTTTGTGTTCCTTTCCTCCTAACAAAATAGTAAAAACAGATACCGAAGATAACTATTCCGACAAACCCCGCCGGAATAGCAACAATTACAGCAATCGATATGTTCCGCCAGTGACCTGCACTTCATGGTCATAACTAGTCCTTTTTAATGGATTGTTGCAGTAATTAATCCAAATTTACATAGTTTCGAAGCAGACATGAAATACGTACTTTTTCTAGGTGTAGTAGTTGAAGGAGTTACAGAAGAATCTGCAGCTTCAATTCCATCAAAGGGATACAGTTCATACCTTATGTAGCAACTTCTACTAAGAACTCTTGCACCTCTGTAAAAATTACAGCAACTTAGAATTTTTGTAATGGAACTCTGAAGACATCTGTTACAGTCATCTGCAGATATGTCTCTTGTGCACTGAGCAAGACCATACACAGTTTCAATCCTTTTAAAATTAGAATCTCCAGTTGCTGACATGTTTGTTGAAGAATCAAAAGCAGCTTTTTTAGAAAGGTTACCCATTAATTCCCTCACAACATGAGTAAACAAATCTGGGTCTGAAATATTCTTCTTGTTATATAAGGGGAGTAGTCCAGCATCATCCATAGCACCGAAAAATCGCTGGTTCGAATAACGCAGTTGGCAATTTTCTTCCCATGTTATGGCTTCTTTACTTGTAGGACATAGTCTTGTAATGTCCTGAGCTGCCAATTTAACACAAATTTGGCAGTCTGCAGGGGAAACATTAAGTATACAGAAGAAGTTTCCATAGACTTGATCAACGTCGTTGCCTGCGGTTGTATTATAGAAACTGGAGATTGAAGCATTTGATGATAGAAAATTGAGAAGATCATTTAGATTGTTTTGAAATGTACTATTAACTGTGAAATTAGCTGTAGATGAACAATTGTTATAGGGAGGATCGGCATGACAAGGAACATGAAGAACAGTGAGGAGGGAAGCAAGAAAGAGCAATCGAAATGTTATCGACAAATTTAGACGACTCATACTTTGCCAAATTAGTATGAACACGCCGCTCGGAAGATTTGTTATTTCTGGTGTAGAGAATTTCTATTGAATTGTGGTAGGTAAAAAAAAAAAAAAACACAAGGAATTTGTTAGGATGAATAATAATAGATGGAATGGTGGTGAATGTAATTTCCATGGAAATTTTGTTTTTCTTAAGAAATTGAAGTCAATGCAAGAAAATTTCCTAGATAGTATAAAAGGATAAGAAATGTTTGTGGCACCCCACACACTCTTTCTTCTGTCTTTATCATGAGTATGAGATGTACATTGAGCACTGAACAAGAGACTATCCAATTTCGTAATTAAAGAAAGACTTGGATTTTTAGTATTGAGAAACAAAAGTCTAGAATTGAAAATCAAATATTTAAATTTGGAGGGGTTTAGACTAATCTGACAAGCGGAGACTGGTCATTCCCCTGATTTCTAGCCATTGGCTTTCTTATACTATTTGATAATTTGTTTTTTACCCTTAATTTTTGTTTTTCTTTTTTAATAACTTGATGGAGTCATTGAGTATAGAGTGAATGGACGAATTTTATTAATGGTCATTCTCAATACCCACCACCCCCTCCTCCCACACGCATCAAATATTGTATTTATGGATGGAATCAGGGACCACACTTTTGAAGGAGTTTGAAGTTTTAAAATAATATGATTTTCGGTGACCATAATCTACATGAGTAATAGTTCATCCTCGATGAAAAATCAATCCTTGGATCATCTCTTTGTGAGCCCTACAGAAATCTTAATTACGTCTAAATGAATTTGGTTGTGGATCTTATAATCAGGGGCGGAGCCAGGAAATCAAATTTGATAAATTTACTCCTAGCTATAATACTATTCAACAAAGGGAGATGTTTTGTATAAAAAATGTTATATATGAAATTTGTGAATTTTTTTCTACCGGGGTAAGCCAACTAGTGGCTCCGCCCCTGCTTATAATATAGTTAAGCTTTTAAAAATATTTATTTAGAGACATTAAAATTGCAGCTTTTTTTTTGCTAGGACAATATGGGCAAATGATCAGATTTAAAACCATTTAAGACTTTAAACGAAGGAACTTTAGAGAGAGAGAGAGAGAGAGAGAGAGAGAGAGAGAGAGTCTGAATATCAACAAAAGTTTAGAATGTCATACAAATCGTAAGGTTCCAAGAATATAAAGTGACAATGATGATGGTTTTGCTATGCATGTCAAAAAACTAAAAAGTTTTTAATTACAATGGAATCCTCAGAAAAGCATTCAATTGTTTCACCCTCTCGTGATCTTTCGATGAACTAGATACGATGTCTCAAACCAATGCAGACTGAAGATCCAGGGAAAAGAAAAACCTGGTCATTATCTGTCAGGGAATACAAAATGTCCCAGTTTACCCTTGATGATCTTGATCTCTGACATGATGAATAATTACAAATGGAACAATTTCACCATTTGACCTCTTTCTATATGAACAAGGCACCGTCTAATGCTACTTTGAATTCTTCAAGAACTCTGACAAGAAATGGCTAAGCTGATGTTCGGCTGAGCTAGTACTACCTAATTGGTCTGAGCCTCTCCTGTAATAATATTAGTGGAAGAGATTGATCTGAGTTTATGGAAGAAAAGTTGTCACTTGCCAACATCATCAATACTAGAAAGGAGAAAAATAGAGTTTATATACCTATGAGCTGAAAGTGTGTATTTAATTAGTTATGTAAACAACTCGAACCCATGTTCCGTTGCACATAGGGCAGCCATAGGACCAGCAACTTATCTACCACGCCTCTCGATCACTCTGATTAGGGGAACTGGTAGCACCTGCGGAAGCAAATGCTGAGGTTCACCGCAAACATCTTACACACTGCATCAAGGAAACCAAAAGTGCGAATTTCAACTGGAAAGCAAAGGTAAGAAAGAAAACTGGAAAAAGTGAACAAAGAGCAAACAGCTAAAAGAAGTGGACAGAATTCCATTGGCATCAGGTACTAGTAGAGCCATCAATACTTATAAATGTAATAGATAAACTTGGGGATTGTCTCAAAGAAAAGAATTTGGTATGATCATGTATCGTATTCATAGAAGAGATTAAGGATGATGTAAACTGGCAAACTTTGATTAAATGCTCTGATCACCTCAGCAATCACATCATCAAATTTCATGCTGTACCACAGCAATGAAAACTTGCCTTCATTATAATGTCGAAGGTGTAATCAATCTTGCTTCAGATTTTAGTAAACAGAGTATTGAGGAGATGGTGAGCTGAAGTTGCAACACTCGGATATGCTGACCGGAGTCACTACTGGAGAAAAGTAGAACCAATAGGAGTAGCAATGCAGCAGCTCTTGCCATCAAACATGCAAATTGGCAGATCAAGCTTAACAATTTTATGTGACCTCACTTGGCAACCTTGGTATTATAAGAACAATAAGTAAGATATCAAAAGAGAAAAAAAAGAGGACGATAAGTAAAATGATGAAAGTCATGTTGTTCCAGAGATTAGTAGCCACACTCATATGAATGACTAATGTGGATGCAATATCACTGTTAGAAGGTAATGGAACAATTACTCATGAAGTACATTCACATGTTCAGGAAACATATTCTTAGTCTTCTAAATGTATCTCAACATCGACCTTTTAGGGATACCACCCCATAAGAATNGTGAGACAAAGATCCCTTCTCTCGACCTGGCCACTTTAATTCTCAAAAAATAATGTAGTGTCCCTAAGTCTTTGATCTCAAATTCCCTGGCCAAGTACATTTTCAATCTCGTCATTTCTTCTACATCATCACCAGTCACTACAATATCATCCACATAGACGATAAGAGCAGTAATCTTCCCTTGAGGTGAATGTTTCAGAAATAAAGTATGATCTGCTTGACTTTGATCATACCCATACCTTAACATACTTTGAGTAAATCTTCCAAACCATGCTCTTGGAGATTGTTTTAAGCCATACAAAGACCTCTTCAGCTTACATACCTTTCTCTTGTCACTAGTGATCTCAAAACCTGGAGGAACATCCATGTACACTTCTTCTGCTAAGTCCCCATTAAGGAAAGCATTCTTCACATCAAATTACTGAAGGGGCCAATTAAGATTTGCTGCCAAGGATAACAGAACTCGAATAGTGTTCATCTTTGCCACAGGTGTGAAGGTTTCTTGATAGTCAATTCCATAGGTCTGGGTATAACCTTTAGCCACTAACCTCGCCTTATATCTCTCTATTGAGCCATCTGCCTTGTGTTTCACTGTGAACACCCACTTGCAACCAACTGTTTTCTTCCCTTTTGGCAACTCAACTAAATCCCATGTGGAGTTCTCCTGAAGTGATTTCATCTCTTCTGTCATAACGTTTACCCACTTTGGGTCAACAAGAGCATCTTGTAACCTTTGAGGGACAGACACAGATGATAACTGATTTGCAAATGCAATGTATGATGGTGAGAGACGATGATAAGACACAAAATTAGAAATAGGATGATCAGTAGAGCAACAATAACGAGTTGGAGGCTTACGATTACGAGTAGGATACCGAGAAGGTGTAGGATCATTAACAAGATTATCATTAGACATCAATTGTGGATCAACAAAATTAGTAGGATCATCAATTGAAATTTCATCTTTAACAAGAATATCATCATTAACAGGAATATCAGAAGGTTCAGTCTCAGAGTTACCTGTCACAGGAACAGATGATTGACAAGGTTGATTAAGATGGGCCTTATTTTTCCGCCTGTAAATTTGAAGCTGAGGTGTAGAATCTTGATTTTGTGGTGCCATAGGTAGCAGCTTATTTTGCACATAAACCTTAAGTTCTGGAACTGGAGATAGATCATCCCAAGACTTATCTTCAACATGCACATTCTCCCCCTGAAGAGAAGTCTCTGGCGTTGCAAAATAAGCTTGTTCTTCACAAAAGGTAACATCCATGGAAACAAGTATCNCTAAACTCAGCTTCAGCACTAGACCTAGCAACCACTGATTGTTTCTTGCTACGCCAAGTAACTAGGTTTCCCCCTACAAAAGAACAATAACCAGATGTTGACCTACGATCCATCACGGAACCTACCCAATCTGCATCTGTATATGCTTCTACTTGTAGGCAATCACGCTTGAAACCTCCATCAGTGTATGCCTCCACCTCTAGGTGATCATGCTTGGAGAACAATAACCCCTTTCCTGGGGCAGACTTCAAGTAACGAAGAATCCTATTCACAGCCTCCATGTGAGCCTCACAAGGTGCATGCATAAATTGACTTACCACACTTACATCATAAGCAATATCAGGGCGTGTGTGGGACAAGTAAATCAATTTTCCTACTAACCTTTGGTACCTCTCTCTGTCCACAGGAGTGTCTTCAGTATCTTCTCCCAACTTATGGTTTTGCTCAATTGGTGTATCAATAGGCCTACACCCCAACATCCCTGTCTCGACTAGAAGGTCAAGAACATACTTCCTCTGTGAGACAAAGATCCCTTCTCTCGACCTGGCCACTTCAATTCCCAAAAAATAA